>JACDJE010000038.1:578439-631990 GCA_016647715.1 Pavo muticus | reverse complement strand
TTTTTTTTTTTTCTTTTTTTTTTTCCCTCCCATTATTTTTAGCCAAAAAGCAGCCAGCAGCCAGCCCCGCGCTCCGATGTACTCCGAATGATGCTGCCCGTTCGCCCCCCCCGCCCAGCAGTGCAGCTCCCTCGCTGGTACCCGAGGCTGCCGCGGCGATCCGAGTTCATTGCAATGTCTGCCCGGGTCTAAATTTGGAGCGGATTCTTCCCTGCCCCGAGCAGCTCCCGCAGCCCAGCTGGGGGCAGAGGAGGCATCGGATGACATTACAAAATCAGTCTCTCAATCGTTTCAGTGCCACCCCCGCTCTCCCGGCCTCTGCCTTCCATTTTAATCAGCGACAGGCCTTCCAGCATTATGTAGATATATATAATCTTTTTAATATCGCTGACATTTTCCATAATAGAAAGCTTTCCTGGGTGCCAGGGCATTCTGGAGGGGTCTGCCTTCCTCGCACCTCACAGCAGAGATGCAGCTCTCCCTGGGCTGAGGCCGCTGCTTTGGGTCATGCAGGGAGGACAGCAGAGCCACACGCTGCACATCCTGGCAGCTGAATCTCCCACCAGCTGAATGCGCATGGAGCACCGCAGCGCTTCCAGCGCCCAAACCCTCCTCCAGGTCAGCCCAAGCAGACTGGCCCAGCTTGCGGCCCTCCAGGCACTGTGCCAGCAGGGTTTGCTGGGTGGGCTGCAGCCCCTGCTACAGGCAGCAGTGAGCCCTGGGGCAGCGGGCCGCTTTACAGCTGCAGCCTATAGAAAGGTGCAGTGCTTTCCCGGAATCCTTTCCCAGCCCCTCTAACAGTTACGGCGTCTCCTGGCCCCACACGAGTGCAGGCTGTGATTTGCAGCTCACAGGCAGGAAGGTCGCTCACCTCACTGACGCAGCAAACAGCACCAATGATTAACACAACACAAACAGTGTGGGCTGAGCCCGGCGCTGGGCCTGGCACGGCAGGACGCGGCCCTCACAGCTCAGGACTGCCCACCCCTTCTGTCCAAAGGCAGACAGGCAGCTCAGCAGGCTGTGAACAGGGGTTATGTGCTGCTAAGAGTGCCCTTTGGAAACCAGCTCTAATTTCACCACGTTTCCAGTCACAGAACTTGCACAGATTAGTGTAAAAGGCAACAAGGGAGCTGGCTGCACGCTGCCCTCAGCCCGGCCCTCCCACACCCTGCTGTGTTGGCCCTGGGAAGGTCCTTGTGAGGCCGCAGGAGCACCAGCACCACTCACTGCATTTCTGTTCCTTCTCCTTTGCAGAAATGTCAGGGCAGCAGCCCTGTGCCTCCTGGCTCCTCCCGTGGAAGAAGAAGAGAGAACAACAGGTGATGTTCTGCCCTGCTATGCGATCCAAAGGAAATTCCCCGCTATCTGTTTATTGACAAGCTTTGCAGCGAGCAGAGGTGAAGGTGGGCCTGGTTTCTCCAGGCTGGGCTGGAGGCGTTGGTCCTGGGCTTCCCCCCCTTTTAGGGTGAGACCACCCTATACAACCACTGTGAGACAACCACGTCATCTCTGGACGTGCAGCGTCTCTCCTGACTCAAAAGCAGATGGCTGGAGCTGTGTGAGCTGGGCACACTCACAGGCTGATACCGATCTCCAGGAAGGCAGGAGCTATTGTCAGAGCCTGCGGGACACACCCCGACTTCGGGCCTTTTTCCCCTCTCATTCTCAAACTTGCTGAAATCCTCGCTGCAGCAATGCTGAGCAGAGACATTCCCTTTGTGGTTCAGTGCCCGCTAAGCCAGAAGGGGCTCCTTCCTTCCACAGAAGCCAAAGCGCTTCTCCTCACCCTGTAAGGTCTCAGAACACGAAGGGCTGCATTCAACACAGCACTGCCAGGAGCAGAGGGGAAGAACAGCAGCTCCTCCCAGAGACGTGAGTTAAAAGGAGAAACAAAAAGAAAGCACCTCAGCAGAGAGAAGAGTTCTGCACTACGTGAGGCTCTGAGACGCCTTGGGAGCCATGCTGCCATGTAAACCAGCACGTGCCTGATGCACACAAGCCTGCTGTAACTGTGCAGCAATGTGCAGAATCTGGAACAGTCATGCTTAGCATGGATATGCATCTGCTGTCTAAGAACCTCAAAGGTATCATGAACCTAAATTAATAATCTGCACTGATGTCATTTCTTCACGGAGCCAAAGCCTGCCTGGGGAATGCCGTCCGGCTGCTCCAGCAGGAAAATGGCAGCAGCACACGGCCAAGGGACACCCACACAGCTCTGCCTTGGAAACCTGCACAGCCCCGGCTGTGCTTCCAGGGAACGCTCCAGCCCAGCCGCGATGCACGAGGAAGCCCAGTCAGAAAGAGGTGACAGGCACATGTAGGCTGGCAGAGGCAGGAAGGGCGGCTCTGACACAGACCCAGCCCTGCTCTCTGTAGCTGGAGCACAGATTTCCTCATTTCAATTCAAGACTGATGAGTCTTGGAAGTAAGAATTGACTCCAAATCAGGCACGGATACATTAACTGGATAGCAAGAGAGAGCACGATCAGCATAAGAAATAGGCATGTGTGCGAGGAAAGGTGAGGTGGAAGTGTGCACTTTCACAGATGCTGACTGCCCAAAGCCCTGCTGTCAGGAAGGCCTGCGAGGAGGCTGGACAAGCAGCCAGGAACATGATCAGAGACAAGAGGGACTTTCCTAAGCTACAGTCCTGGTACTTGGGCCCATGAGGAACAGCCTCTGCTCGATTGCTGGACAACACAGTCTGAAAAACAGAGAACTCTTCAGCTGACTGCCATCTGTAGGTTCCTCTTCCTTAGCAGGAACGCCAGTATTTTCTTGACGTTATGGTTTGAGGCCACAATGCCTCCTGACCTGTCTCTTCCCGGCAAGCGACCACCTGTAAAAGCAACAGATGAAATCACGACAGTCTCACATCACAGCATGCCAGGAAAGAGGATGTGTAACCACTTCATCTCTTCAGAAAGAACATCACCACCTGTCTCGTGCAAGCATGGCTATTTCTTTATTTACTGAGTCTATTTTTACTTACAAAGGGCTTCACTTTCCCACTTTAAAGCACAGTGTTTTGTTCTAGTTCTTCAAATAAGGAAACCATCTTGCTCACCATCAAATCCAGCAGCCCATAAACCTGCAGCAGAAGTTAACAGAAGACGCGTGCAGTGAAAATGAGTGATGAAATCCTGAAGACAAGATGGACAGAACAGAGACGGTGTCTAACACAGGAGCGCAGCACAGTGTATGGGCGCACACACAGCCAGAGAAGTGGCTGCCTGCTCACAGATCCCAGCTCCAGTAATAGCTTTCCTGGCTATGAAGTGTGTTTAACATTGTCTGAGATACAATTAATTCTGCTGCTCCCTCAAGAGTCCCTAAGTGTGCAAAAGACATCCCAGGCACGTGGCGATGGCTGCATTTATGTTAGTGGGTTCCAGCCTGGAATCAAGGCCACCTTACCTCGCACGTCACTTATCCTGCTACAGAGTTACAGACACACAGCTGTCAGTTTTCAGTTTAACAGAACGCTTCACCTCTCCAGCTTCACCTCGGGGTCAGCTTATAAGCAAAGAACAGAAACCAGAAACGAAGGTACAAACTTTGGCCGGACTCACTTCGACATAAAGCTTCTCCTGGTACAGCCCCCACACGATGGGGTCCGCCTGCTCCCGAGGAGGTGTGACAGCATCTGTAGCTGCAGCTCCTGCGGGCTGCGCTCTCTCTTTCTCTGATGAGCTGCCAGTTTTCAGCTTCTTCTCTTTGACTTTTGACTTTCTGCTGGTTGGGCGTTCCTATCCAAGGCACAGTTGGAAAAAAGAAGTGACAGGGATCAGAGCCCCTTTCAGAGTGCACGGCACGCGTCACGGCTTGGAGATCAGCCCCAGCTCGGGCGCACAGCCTCGCAAGGTACCACGCTGCCCCCAGAACACGATGCTGTTTTCCACAGGCATCCCAGCACAAACCTCTTTCTCTTTTCCAGCAGTCTTCGTTTTTCTTCTTTTGTCTTCTCTATCCTTACCACCAACTGAAGTTTTCTCTTCTCTTCTCCTGGTTATTTTGTCGCTCTCTCCTCCTTCTATAGGTTGCTTTACTTCCCCTAAGAAAGAACTAATTCCAGTTACCTAAAAGCAACACATATCCAGAGAGACACCCCCAATGCACTCAGGGAGTTAAACAGTATTTCTGCAATGTATTTTCCTCCTAGTGAGCTATACTGCACTGAACAACAGCAGCTTGGAAGAGTACTGTGTTTAAATAAGGAACAGATCTCAAACACTCATCAGAACAATGTCTACAAAGCAGCTGAAAATGAGATAATTTTTCGGTCTCATCGGTGCAAAAATCAGCACTAAAATGCAGTGAACTTCAAATTGTTTGCGATATTTTCTCTCTCTGCTTGCATTTTCTAACAGCAAACCTCCAGCATAATTCTTATCTCATACACTGCTGCTTTCTCTGCTGCGTTTTCTTATAAAAGCTCTGGGGGGAACTGATAAGCTGCCATTCCAGTTGAAATTCAGCAAGTTTTTTGGCGTGCCGACAGCCCCCGAATCCTCCTGCTGTGCTGAAGCCACCACTCACCTCCTCCCTCTGGAGGAGCCTCCACGCAGTCCTCCCTCTCCGGCAATCCAAGCTGGGACCTCAGCCTCAGGGAGCGACCCACCAGCCCATCTACTGCTTCACGCCACAGCTGGAGACTGAGAAGAGCATCAGAAACGGAAGGGAGACAGCACGGCAAGTGGGCATTTTGGGGTGGAAAGGGCCACTGTGTTCTACCCCATGCCCAGGCCTGAAGGCACCTTGCAGCCAGGAGCTGCCCTGTCCAACTACATCAGTGGCACCTAACATCGAGAAACGGCGTTACTGCCCTTGGCTTAGAGCCTCCTGGGGTCTCAATGGTTTGCAAACCAATGGACTCACACGGACCCATAAATACTACTGTGAAATGAGGCCTCCTGCTCCTCCACACAACACGTGGTATATCAGCCCTGATCCGCGCTCTGTTCAGGAGCAATCTGCCTCCTTCTGATTTAGAAGCAACGGGCAGCTGTTAGTATGGCACAGCCTGCACGACAGCACAGAACGGAGAAGCTGTGTGAGGGAGAATAAAGTTATCTGGTAAAAGGGTACAGAAAATTACCCAGATTTCATAAACTTATCCTAGAATAATCTCGCCAGAAATAACCCCGCATGCTCCCCAAAATTACACGAATATTCTAAACTTATCTCCAGAAAGAAATGGCATTTGGATTAGATAGCTGCTACAATTAGCCTGTAAGAAAGCAGGGCACAAAAAAAGACTTCTAGACCTCACATAATTACACGCACTCTGAATCACAACACTGTAACGGAGCTTGCTAAGCTGCTGATCACACGAGATGCTTGCAGGTTTTATCCTGCAAAGGCAACGCACCAGGTTTGGTACAGAAGGTCTGACTGAGTGGGCCTCTGCTCAGCACAGAGCTCCAGCACTGCCTTGTTGAGCTGGGACAGCGCTGCTTCTCGCTGCTCCTCCTGGGGGATCGACTTCAGAGCCTGACGGGAGAGAAAACAGCTTCTCAGTGCTCCTTCCCAGCCCTCTGCACCCCAAATTCACCACAGCACACTGCAGCTCTCTTCCTGGACGCCAGTCTGAAACCAATTGGCACCAGGAATTCCAGACCCAGACACAGCCCGAGATTTGGCCGATGCACGTGGGTGAGCCGTGCTGCCCTGATCTCTAGCTAGATCCACCCATAGCAGAGCCCTCTGCAACTGGGGGATGGGACTGCAGCAGGTCAGAAGGCCTCCTGAGAGCAGAGAAGCAGTTGAGAAATCTCCAAGAGAGCAGTGCAGAAAAACGGTGCTGACAGAACCCCAACCACTCTTGCTTTAATCTGGGGAGGTCTGTATTCTATCCACAGCCTGTGTGACTGCCCCTTAGTGTTCTGGTGAACAGAAGGACTCTACATAGAGAAGAGCCCTCAGGGAAGCCACAGGAGGCTGTGGGGTCGGCCTGCCTCCCCATTCAGCTCTGGGATGACAGAAAGCTGATAGGGTTAAGAGCTTAAAATATCCACTGCGTTGTCTGGTTCTCTTTTCTTCTGCACACAGCAGCCCTCGTGGTCTCTCTCGGGGATTTCTTTGCAAGAGCATGGAGGGTGCAGTCAGCAGAGCTGGAGTGCTTCTCTATAACACACACCATTAAGTCACCCCTATTCCGAGGTGGTTGGAAGCAGAGCTCTGGGTGGGCTCACACTGGGGTATCCAGGCTGCAAGGGAAAGGGAACCAGCACCGGGCTGTCCCTGTGCTGGAGGGAGCCATGGTGACCACCTGCTGCAAGTCCTCCAACGAGAAGTTCCACCACGAGGCGCCGGGTCCCTCCTCCCCCGCATTTGCCACTTGACTCGGAGTCGCTTCAAGTGCGCTCTTCCAGCCCGAGCCCTCCGCAGTGCTCCTCCGGGCAGGGAGCGCCCCCGGGACACCCTGCTGGGCCCTCCCGTCCTCCACAGCGCCGCGCTGCTCTGCGGGCCCCTCCTCCCCGAAGGCTGACGGAGCGGCCGCGTGCTGCCTCCACAGGTCGTGCAGCTGCTCCGCCACTCCATGCTGATAATGCAACTTCGATAACAAAGAAGAGGTAAATAGCAAAATGAGTTACACCTGTCCTCTGCAGACCTAATTGTTACAGCTGCCGTGGCAGGCGATGGGAGCCTCCCGAGTGCCCCGGGGGCACAGCCCCACCGCCTTCCCTCCCTGCTATCTCAGCCGTGCAGCCGCTGAACCGCACGCCTCACCTTGGGATTCTTCCTGTGGAATAACTCTTCCTCTGTGGCGTACGCACCCGCGGGGGATGGGGTGCGCTCCGGGGTCCGAATTTGGACCAGAAGGTCCTTCAGAGTCTCTTCTACAACAGCAGCACCCTCCTGAGCAGCCAGGTCAGCCTGCAGCACAATTCACACCCACACTGCTAACTGCACGTGTTGAGCAGGATTACAAGGACAAGGATAACAGCAAACCCCACTCAACTAAGCAGTGTTATTTTCAATTTACTACCTAATATCGTGCTGTATGATACACGATGCTATTCCCACTAATGGAGTTCACTACAAATAGAGAATTCATTTTTAAGAGAGCCACTGCATACAGTTTAGCAGCACAACAACTTTACAATGTGCTGCAGGATTCTTCCATTTTACTCAGCAAACCTGCTTAAGTACGTACAGATGGTCAGAAAATAATATCTCACTCTCAGCCTTAATTGCACAGCAATAAAAATACCACGTCCTCCACTCCCTCCCTTGTCCTCTATTTGCATATTAAGTTCAAAGCTCACATTGACCCAGTTATACGCCTGGTTACCTCCAGCTTTCCTCTGAGGTCAGCCAATTTATCCTCACACACAGCAATTCCCCAGAGGGTCACCTGCAGCAGAGCTCCTCCTAATAACAGAGGATGTGTCCTGAACTCCCAGGACTCGCTGAAAATGCCTGCTCTCTCAGACTTGAAAAGAAAGAAAAATGTCCTGCTTTGTCCAGGCAGAATTACACCTGAAATGAGAGAAAATGCATCGCTCTGTAAGAAGCCACCTGGTTCACCTGGCCCTTTTCCAGCCCCCACTGAGCGTCCTCAGCTCTTCAGAAGACTCTCCTTAGCCTTGCTGGTTAGCACACCCCATCCAGCTATGTTTCTTCTTCCAGATTTACTGCAGTCTCCACGTTACTGAGCTGGTATTGCTACCACTGCACGCTTCCTTGGCAGCGAACTCAGCACCCTCTCTGGTAGATGATGCCCAGTTTGCCCTCAGAAGGTGATTCACTTCTCAGTATTCCACCCATTTACAATCAGAGCAGGAGCAACTTTCTTTCCTCAGAGTCCCATGAAAGGGATCTGCCTCACAGACCTAGCTTGCTGTGAGTCAGCTTGCTGAGGAGAACCACCCAGGGCTCGCTCTGCCATGAGTCACAGCATCCCAGATAACTCCTGGCTGTTTGCTCTGTGCACAAAGGTCTCAGAGATCAGCAGTTCTCATACCTGGTCTGGCATCAAAGTAAAAACACTGCATCCGCATCCTCGTGGTTGCTCTGGAAGGGATCTGTGGGAGAAGCCTCCTCCAGTTGTACCAGACAGCAGCTGTGCCATCATTGCTCACTGTCAGGAAGCTTTCGGCTTTCTCACCAACCACAGTCTCAAAGGTGAGCCTGGCAGCAATGCCAACTTCATCCTAAAAGGAAAAAGGACAAAGATAACAATTTCTACTCCATCTTGCCAGAAGTCGTACCACAAACAAGGGGCTGAACCTCGACTGGAGAACTTTTAAGGCAGGTCCAAAGGAGTGGCCATTATACAGAGGGCTCCTGGGAATCTGAGCTCCACACCACAAAGCAATCACTTCTGTTTCTATAACTCTCTGGAGTAAATGTGGGGACAGTGGATTGTTCAGAACAAACCCCCCATTCTCCATCCTGAGCGTGACACTCATTGTACAGCTGTGACTTGGGAACTCAAGCAAGCTCAGTCCAACTAAACAATAAGAACACGCAGTTACCCTGCAAGGAGCGATGCAGCTGATCCAACGCGCAGGCTGGCCACAGAAGTCTAAAGACGGACCCAGCACTGTGTCTGGAACCACACTGCAACGGTCCCTTAAGGAGTCACTGCTAAAAAAATGACACAGTGCTTCCGTGGAGTGAAATGCATTTTCAGAGGTGGGAGAACCTGTGGTGATTTGTGAGACCCCATCAGAAATAATCCCAACAAGTGCTTTTCCGCACAGCTCTCTCTTTACAGAGCTCTGCAGCTGTGGTTAACAAACTCCAGCTAGAGACCTGTCACCGTCACAGAGGACAGGACAATAAAGAGAAGCCTAAGAAAGGCGGAGGGTATGTGAGTGAAGCAGGAGGAAAGGTCCAAAGGTGCCTGTACCTCCAGGGCAGGGACAAAAGGCAGCTTAACGATGGAAGGCTGCAAAGGGACAACCTTATGGAGATGATTCCGAGCAGCGCCCACCCTGCGTGCTGCGAGTTCTGGAGCCACACAGAGAAGACGGGAGGAAAGGCCTCAAAAAACTCCTCTGATTCTCGCTCCTCAGTCATTAGGCCCCAAGGCAGAAAGGAACCGCCCGACCCCTAGACCTGGTGACCTCAATATCAGAACACGCCTTGTACTGCGCCCTTCGGAGACTCCTCTCTGCTCTGGATAAGAACAGCTCAGCAGATCCCTACAGACTGATGCCGTGTACCCAGAGTTCCTTACTACCACCATCAAACGAAACTTACGAGGTCTCAGAATCTTCAAAAGCAGCGGAACATGGAAGAGACCGCGCTGAGGCAGACGTGAGCGGCCGCCCTTTGCCGATCACCTCCAGGCCATCCAGATCCTGCACATACACAGAAGTGACCAACTCTTAACTTCCCTTTTTGTACAGAAAGTAAGCCAAATTCTGGGCAAACACAGCAAATCGATCAAGTAAAGCGAAGTTCAGCTATCTCACTCCTGCAACAGCTTCTAGACGTATCCAACAAACGTGTAAGAGGGTAAGGAACTACTCCAAGCCTCTCAACAACCCTAGGATGGGCTAAGTGCCGTCAGAGCTTGGATGCAAACCTTCCACACGGGTAGAGATGTCTTCCTTTTGCTGCAAGGCACAAAATTAAAGTCCTACACCAGTATTTGGTCTTTTTGTTGCCTAGGCCTCAGCAGCTGCAAGCTGCTGGTCAGGGCCCCGTTCTGAAGCCCCTGGGGCAGTCCATGAGTCACACAGAGGCCCAACATCTCCTTCGTGGCTGCGGCCCTTTGGAAATGTGGGAACCTCCAAGACAAGTACTGCAGAGCTAAGCCTTATAGGTTCCTAATGCTCCTCCGGATTCAGTCTTAAGCTATTTTGTGTTACCCTAAAGCACTTTACAAGAGGTGAGGGATGTAAAGACTTACTGGCTTATAAAAATCCAGCTCCTCTAGGATAGATTTTAGTTCCTGCCGCCGCTGTTTCAGGAAAAGACTCTTATCCCAGGTTAGATGGGAAGGGATCCTCTTTGGAGGCTTCACATCTGTGGGAACACCCACACAAGAGCTCACCATCTACTCACCCATTTGCCTCCTTATTTCACTCAGCCCTGCACATAGGAGCATCCCCGCACCCAGGCAGTGCTGCAGCACTTACAGCAGCGCAGTGCTCGTGCAGCAGCCTACAGACCCCTGTGCTTACTGCAGGCCCAACCGAAGGCAACTGGGAAGCAGCCTCTGTACTACTGGGAGGGATTACCTCATCCTGCTGCTCCCTCCACACTTCCTTACCCGTTTCCATCCGAACAGTGTGGGGCTTCCCCACATGAGTGACTGGCTCTGGGCAGCCCCGCTCCCTCCGTGTCAGTGTCACTGTCAGGCCGGTCAGCTCATCCCCAATGCTCTCAGGCTGGCTCCAGAACTCGCTTCCTGCTCGGTAGCCCTGTGGGGAAACAAGGCTCCAGCCAACACCCTCAGAGACGTGCAGCTGCTTGCTATTTCCACAGGGACTGGCAGCTGAAAAGAAGGTGGCACCTCACTCTGCCTGTGCGGATATTTTAGAAGACTATAAATAATCACTTTCTGCAGGGTAAGCCAAATTTCCACCAGGCTGCTTTCAAAGACAAAAGACAACTTTCTTCTACCTGGTGCTACACACAAGCTGAATGATATTAATATATCACATAAATGCAGATCCTTTCATCTTCCTCTTATAGCACTTTATAGTGCTGTAAGTGGAAAAAAAAAAATAGCAAAGGATACTCCCATTACTGTCCTTACTTACCTGTACTCCTCTCTCCATGGTACCTTCTAAAACTCAAATTATCAGATCCTTTTGGCCCTGGGACAACATGTGTGGCACATCCCCAGTGCCACATGCACGGCCAACCCAAGTTCAGCAGCTTGTTAGGAGCCACGGCAGCCACTGCTTTCCCTGCACAGCCCAGGCAGCACAGCTCATGTTTTCGTTTTTAGAATCGCTGAGAGCTCTGCTCACACAGCAGGCTGAAGGGCTCAGCTGGCAGGACTTTGGCAGTTATCTGAAGGCAGATCTGTGCGGGTATTTTTCGCAGCAGCAATGCCTGAGCTCTTTCACAAGAACAGAGCAATCAGGATGCAAAGGAAGTGGGGCTCTCACCTTTCCAGGAAACAGGGCAGGGAGGCTACGGTCAATGAGGTCACGTTCTTCCTGGATTTGTCTGTAATCCTCTGAGATGCTCATCAGCAACTCATTCTCTGGCTTCTGAAGAATTTCTATAAAGGAATATGAAAGGCACTACGTTTCTCCTGGGCACATCCTTTACTATTTTCAATGTGTAATCCCCATCCTCACCAAATCCACTGTGCTTCCTGCAGCCAGAACCAGCAGCTCACCCTGCAGGGCCACCACAGGCAGCAGAACCCACAGCACAGGGAGCCCGGACAACACAGGTAGGTGGAAGCAGCAGGACTAACCCTCATTGGCTCTGGCCATTGCTGTGTGTTGTGGAGCCACCAAACAGCCCCTCGTGCACACAGAATCTCACAGAAAAGGGTCTCAGCTTCTCTCACCTCCCAGATACCTCTCCTGCTTCTTCCTGATTGCCATATTACGGTTCCAGTTCTGCAGAGCTTTGTGTTCTGATGCTGCGGTCTGATAAGACTTTCTCTTTGTCTCTCCTCCTCGTTCCTCTTTTAAAACTGCTGCAGCAACATGCTGATGAGGAACCTGAATAAAATCTGCTATCTGAAAAGAAACAATAAAACTGACCTCACAATGCACACACTGCCAACACAACAAAAAATGGAAGATGGGAGGAGAAGAGAATCCTTCAGATTGCAGCACCTTTACCTGATCACTCAGAGAGGTACAAAGATGGGGCACTAAGAACACACTCAAAAACGATGGATTTAGCCAAGTAACTGAACTCAAGCAATGATGTTACTGCAGCCCCAGCTCCTCCCACGGTAGCCTGATGCCATCAGCACAAATGGAAGAGGAAGCCTCTGTAAGCCTTCCCTTCACAGCCTTTGCCTGCACACAGGACCTCAAAACCTGCTGGTGCAGTTTCTCTGGAGGCAAACCCTCCCCACAGAGCATGATGAGGAAGGGAACACCACACCTCAGGCCTGACCTGTTTGTGATAGGTGCTGACATAAATCACATCACACCACATCGCATTCACCTCTAGAAAAGCATTTTTATAATCAACCTGAGTGTTTCCTCTGGCCAAGGCTTCCATCTTCAACTCCTGGAGACTTCCCAAAACGTGATGAGGAAGAATTTCTTCACAGCCCTCACTGAACAGTGCTGGTCCTACAACAGACACCAGACCCCAGGGCAGGTCACTAAAACTAGGCTTGCCACAACCAAAAATTAAAGGTAAACTCTGAAGCTTAACCCTACCAGAGAAACGCAGCGGCTCCCCGGCTGTCCTCGGGAAGGCTGGCCGTGCTACCAGGAGGCACGCTGTCTTTTTGGTCTCCCTGGGTTGGTATTTCCGAACGAGGAATCTCCTCCTAACTGGAATTCTCCCAGCATCGTGGGGCAGGCGCGGAGCGTGGAGCTGCAGGAAACAATCACAGCACAATTAGCTACAAACTGACCTTCCTTCATTCCTTCTGACCCATCTGGGACACACAGGGAAGTCCTATCAGCACACACTGCTTCTCATCACAGAGGCACAACACAGAACCACAGAATCATTCGGGTTGGGAGAGCCCTCTATGGCCATCCACCTCACCACCGCACCGCCCACATCCCTCACTGCCACATCTCCGCAGTGCTCAGCACCCCCAGGGCTCCCTGTGCAGCTGTGCCGCTGCGTCTGGGAGAAGAAATTGTTCCCAATGCCCGACCTGAACCTTCCAGGTGCAACGTTAGGCCGCTGCTCTTTGTCTTATCTGACTGTGAAGTCATGCATTCAGTTACCACCCTGCTCCTCTGGACTGCACGTTATAACCGGGGCAGGGAAAGGAGTTTAAATCTCTTTCTCAATAGTTTCCTGTGCCAGTCGATGCCAAATGCTCCCCCTGGCACAGCGCGGGCCGGGCTGTCACAGCCCATCGGGAACACACACAGCTCACGAGAGCAGAGCCGGAGCTGAAGGACCGCGCCGGGACGGAGCCCTTCCCTGCGGCAGCGCTGAGCTGGAGCGCGGGCTGAGCTCAGACAGCGGGTCTGGGTTTAACTGCGGGTCTGGGAGCTCTGCTGAACGCGCACCAGGAGACCCATTCAGCGAAGGCAGCTTTTTGCACCGGGACAAACGCACTTTTTCCAGGTCCTCCAACTTAACGGCGAGCGCTCGGACATCACCGCCCCGCAGCGGGCACAGCGCGGGGCGCGGCTCTGCGGGGAACTCCGGGCTCCGCTCCTTCGGCTCTGAAACGCACAAGGACGGAGCGCCTCAGCGCCGGGAGCCGCACCGCACCGCACCGCACCGCGCGGCTCCCAGCTCTCCGCCCCGCACCGCACTCGGATGCGGCCCCGAGTTAAGAGGAGGGGAGGGGGTCGCGTACCCGATGGGGACGGGGACGGGGACGCGGCGCGGCCCTTCCCGCGGCCCTCCCGCCTCCGCAGCGTGCGGCCCGCCGCCTGCATCCCTCGGCCCGGCGGTGCGCCCGGCGCCATGGCAACGCGGCGGGCACCACCGAGAGGAGCGCCTAGAGCGGCCCCCGCCGCCACTACTCTATGGTGCCACCACGTGGGCCTCGCGCACGCGCCGAGCGGAAGCGCACTAACCCGCGAGCGCCGCCTGCCGGGCCCGCCCGGCGCCCGCCACGCGCTCCCTCGCACACAGAATCACGCAGAAGCACGAGGTTGGGAAGGACCTGCAGCATCATCCCGTCCAGCCGCCAACACCCGGGCCGCGCCGCGCGCTCCGCCGTTCCCTCAGCCCCACGCCGGCGTCTCGCGGAGTTTATTGCCCGCAGCCACCGCGAGGCCTCACCGCGAGGCCTCAGCGCGGGCCCGGTCCCCCGCCGTCCTCCTCCTCCACCGCGTTCCAGCGGCGCCGCAGTTGGCACAGCAGTGCGGGCAGCAGCGAGTCCAGCAGGGGCAGCCCGGCGGGTGTGCAGCGCAGCGCCCTGCGCAGGCGGCACCTGAGCACCACCCTGCGCTGTGCCCGCAGTGCCGCCCGCAGCGCTGCCCCGGCACTCACCGCCCGTTCAGCCGCAGCCAGCCCCGCTCCTGCAGCTCTCTCGCCTCCCCCGGCGCCCCGAACGCGGCCTCCAGGCTCAGGCGGGGGGAGAAGAGCCCCCAGCGCTGCGAGGGATCAGCGATCAGCGGCAGCTCCTCAGCGCGGTGCCCGCGGCCGGCGGGTGCTCACCTGCTGCGTGACGCCCTCATCCGTGCGCAGCCCCAGCGCCAGCACCTCCTGCAGCCTGCGGGCACGGGGGTTATGGGGCCGGGGGAAGCGCGAAGGGCGCCCCCTCGCACCCCCCCCGCCCCGTACTCACTGCTCCAGTGGGCTCAGCGCTGCCCGCCGCCGGGTGCCGTGCCCACAGTTCCGCACCTCCCGCATCCACGCGTCAGGGTGCGGTGTCTGCACGCGTGCCTCGCGCTGGCGGCCGCCCTCTCCCCACGGCACGAAGCGGCCGTGCGCCCCTGCAATAGCACAGAGAGAGCAGAGAAGGTGCAGTGCACACACGGCCCCGTGTGCGGTCACCACTGCCAGCCCCAGGGCTTACCCGGCCCCACGCCCACGTACTGCTCGGCCCGCCAGTAGGAGAGGTTGTGGGTGCTGCGGGCGCCCTGTAGGACAGCGATGTAGTGGGTGAGGAGGGGCTGCGCCCACCGTGGGGGCACAGAGTGGGGGACCTCACCTTCCTGGCAAAATTGGAGACCTCGTACTGGTGGAAGCCAGCGGCCGCCAGCGTGGTGCGGGCGCTCAGGTACATATCGGCCAGCAGCTCCTCGGGAGGCTCAGGCAGGGCCCCCCGCCGCACCTGGGCCTCCAGCACCGTGCCCCGCTCCAGCGTCAGCTGGTACAGGGCCAAGTGGTCGTCACACAGCCCCAGCGCTGCCTCCAGGCCGCGTGCCCAGGCCTCGTAGCTCTGCCCTGGCAGCCCAAAGATGAGGTCGAGGGAGGTGCGGCCAGGGAACAGCTTCCGTGCCGCCTCCACCGCCACCCGCGCCTCCGCCGCCGTGTGCTCCCGGCCCAGCAGCCGCAGCTCAGTGTCGTTCAGGGACTGCAGTTAGAGCACGGTGGCAGCGGGGCTGCATGGGAACAGAGGGATGGGACAGGGCAGCCACTCTTACCTGGACGCCGAGGGACAGGCGGTTGACACCGGCTGCCCTGAAGCCAGAGAGGCGTGCGGGGTCAGCAGAGCTGGGGTTGGCCTCCAGCGTCACCTCAGCGCCAGCGGGGAGATGAGCGACCTCCGCAGCCGCCTCCAGCACGGCAGCAATGGTGTGCGGGGTGGCCAGGCTGGGGGTGCCCCCACCGAAGAAGACGGAGGTGATGCTGCGGGGAGAGTGGGGAGGCTGCAGGTGGCCCCTGAAGGGCCCCGTGCCCCCCGGACCCACAGGTGGGCACTCACCTCCGCACGTGGCCAAGGCGCAGCAAGGTTTGTGCCTCCCGCACCAGACAGGCACGCACGGCCGCCTCGTCCACCGCCGGCACCACGTACTTGTTGAAGCTGCAGTAGGAGCAGTGCTTGCGGCAGTAGGGCCACTGCGGGCACAAGGTGTCTGTGGGGCACGGCTCTGCACGCACAGTGCACGGACTCCCAATGCTCACCACCCGCACCCCTGGGTGCTGCCCTTTGCACACACTGAGCCTTCAGCACTCCAATGTGCACGTGGCAGTAGCACCCCACGTGTACCAGCAGTACCAGCCCGCAGCTGCCACGGGCGGGACTCCCCACGTGGCCGAGCCCCGCTCCCCATGTGCAAACGTCCCCATGCGTGCCCACCCCCGCGTCCCCACGCTCACGTGCACGTAGAGAGCGGCTGTAGCGGGCCCCGCCGGTTCGGGGCCGGGATCAGAGGACTCCGAGGCCGACCTCAGCCCCGCAGTCCGGCCCGGGCCCATCCCGCGTGGCCGCACCGCCCCGAGCCCCGCACGGAGGCCCCGCGCCGCCATCACGCAGCGCAGCCGCACCGCCCCCGTCCCGCCCCGGGCACCGCGCGGGGTTCCGTTTTCCGGAGACCTCCTGTCTTTTTTGAACTGAGCGCGCAGCTGCCGCGCGTTAATAACTGCAGCCTTAATTACAGCTTCGTACAGCGTCTGACGCACGGCCTGAGCGACAGCGCGACGGGTAACGGCCCCGCGCTGCCGGGGAAGGTCCGGGTCGGGTGTGAGCAGAAAACCTCCGCCCAGGGGCGGTGCGGCCCCGGCCCTGGAGGAGCCCCAGGCTGGCAGCGCTCCGCCCGCGGCGGGGACGGGAACTGCGTGACCTTTACGTTCCCCTCCGACCCCACCGCTCCACGATCCCACGATGTTCCCGAGGCCCCATCCGAGCCCCTGCGCCCCACCGCCACCCCCTGCGCCCAGCGGGGCTCTGCCCGAGGGACGCGCCGGGCGGCGGGAAAGGAGGAGGGGTGGGGAGGTGGGGAGGTGGGCTCGGGGCTGTTTGCTTTCCGCGCCCCAGGAAGGAGGACCGCTTCGCGCTCCCACCCGCGGGCGGCGTTTGGGGGCAACCAGCCGGCACGGCGCTGACATCGCTGCGTGCGGCCCCAAATCTGCCCCCACGGCTGCGGGAGGAGGCGGAACTGCCGCGTTCCTCCGCTCGCGTTGTTCAAAGCCGGCGCTGACGGCCCAAAGCGCCGTATTTTCTTAATTTGCGCTATTAATAGAAGTGGAGAAGTGAAAAATGCCCGTGACAAAGGGAGGGGAAAGCCGGCACCGCAGATTCCTGTTTTCAGGCCGACGTCACCCTCTCCTCCCCGGATCCCACAGCGGGGAGTTTCCCAGCTGGCAGCGAGGCCTATAAGACACAGGTAGGGATGGGCTGCAGCTGCACAGATCGCGTATGGGCTCACTGGCCGATGGGATGTGGAGAGCTCTGATGTGCATCCACGCTATTCTGGTGAGTGCTTGCAGAGCGGGGCTGCGGGAGGCCACAAGCAGCGACCTCAAAGCCGTGAGGTGGCCGTGAGATGGGAAAGCTTTGGGGTTGGGATGTGGGTGGGTGCTGAGCCCCGAGGCGGGCAGTGCACGGCCTGCAGCTCGTGTGTGCAGATGATGTGGGGCCAGGGATAGGGCTGATGGGGTCTGCGTCCCTCTGCTGACTGTAACCTGTGCCTGGGGCTTCTCTCGGCAGTCTGTCTACCCACACAAGGCAGGATTGATTTCATCTGCATCTCATAGCAGCCAAACCCAGGGATCCCGCACCCAAGTGAGTACATGGGGCGCTCCTGGGCAGCTGGGTCTGTACAGAGGTTGTACAGTAGGTGCCGAGCAGGAAGGAGAGAAACTCCTCCCAGTGCAATCCAACCTGTCTTGCACCTGGGTTAATGCTGTGGGAAGCAAAGGAAGGAAATGAATCCTTCCTTAGACACGAGGCACAGACATCCGCTGCGTCTCCAAGGTCTTTGACTGCAGTTGCTGCAGTCCACGTGGTGGTTCCTCCTCGAGGAAGGAGGGTTTACAAGGATCCTAACACTGCATTACATCTGTGTGCATCAGACTTGGCTCGGGGTGGGCAGAGGGCAGCGGGTGGAATGCAGCCCGCAGGCGGTGTGGGGAAGGTGGAGGCTGTATGGAAGGCTCTATGACAGCACTGCAGGCACAGATCTGCAAGGCTCGATGCTGACACGGTCTGCTGTTCTCTCAGGAAGCACCTACGAACGATGGTCATCTCATCCAGAGGGTCTGCTTCCATGGGTAGATCCCACAGTCCAGCTGGGAGAGCCAGAACTGTGACCTCACTGAACTGCCTCGCTCCCCCTTTGCACCACTGCTCCTCACCCATCAGAGGATGAGGCTCAGCCGCTCCAGGAGACGGAAGGAGGTTGGTGAGAGTTGGTTGCAGTGTAACCTGGAGCCCAGCTGGCGTGGGACACTCGACGGGAGGGGAAGGGAGCTCCGCTCTTCAGCTTCTCGTCGTGGTGGTTCATGGTTGGGAGGTACCAAACTCCCGTAAAAACGCTGTCCCGGTTTGCTCTGCTTTACACTTTGCATGGGACAGAAAGTCTGGTATTTCTGCACAATGCTCACTGTCTGTCTGATCCAAAGCAACAAAAATAAACACCACTACGTCTGTGTTGGCGAAGTTTATTTGCGGGTCAGAAGGGCCCTTGGGAGGCCTGGGAACAGGGCTGGCATCTCCAGCCAGCTATGGGGAGCTGCTTCTACGGAAAGCCTTTCTGCCTAAAGCCTCTGCCCTTCATTTCGAGTTTATCAGGTGTCTCATTTCACTGGGTGATTTATATGCCCTATGAATCTCAACAGCACCCAAGCAGAGGAAGCATTCACCAGGTGAGAATGTTGTGACTTCAAATATCAGTAAAGACAGGAAAACTGTGTTACAAGCATCAGGCCCAGAAAGCCCTCTGAAATGGCTGCAGCCGAGTTGCTCAAAGAGAAGCAAGAGTTTGCAACCTTTCATGAAGTCTTAGAGTAACAGGACAGAGTTCCAGAAGTAAGCATCTTTTCCTCACACTGCAGTATTTCTTTTGGCAAAGAAACAAACCTAACTGGAAAAAAAGGCTCTCTGTTCTACAAGCATGAAAGTGCCATCGGTCCGAGGGCAGGGAGAGAGGCCTTCTACTGCTTGTCGCAAGGCACAGGTGAAAAGGAGACGTAAGGCTGGATGCAGTGAGCCTGATTTATCCCTTGTTTTACTCTCCTTCCCGAGCTCAGAGCTGAAGGTGCTTCTCCATCTGCTCTCTCAGCTTGTATTTCTGAACCTGAAATAAAGCGGAGGTGCAGAGGGTCAGGCAGCACGGCGGGGCACGGCTCCTCTCCTCCCACAGCCCCCCTCTTACCTTGCCTGAGACAGTGAGTGGGTACTGATTCACAAACACAATGTAGCGCGGGATCTTGAAATGGGAGATCTGGGAAGAGAAAGCCAACAGCTACACAGCCTGCCAGGAGCAGCGCTTGCTGCCTGGAACGTCCTCTGCGCAGCAGCTAAACCAGGACTGCGGGGACCGGGTGTGCTGCATCCCTGCATCTGCAACCCCGCAGCTGCTGCTGGTCGCGGTGGCCTGGCAGGGCACTGGGAGCTGGGCACAAAGGAGTGGAAGACGTACCTGCCCTTTGCAGAAAGCTTTAATGTCATCCGCTGCACAGCTCTGCCCAGCTCTCAGCCGGATGCAGGCACAGACCTCTTCTCCCATCAGCGAATCCTTCACTCCAACCACCTGGTGGGGACAGAAGGACGTGTGAGCCTGGAGACATCCCCCTGCAGCAGCTCGCTGTGCCTGCGGGGGTGTGCACAGCCCCGACCCACTGCAGGGTGCACGGGGTGGGGCTGTGCATCTGGCTGCCACAAACAGCCTGCCAGAGCTTCCTCTGTGTCACCCAGCCCTCCTGGAAGGACGTCCTGCTGTTTGTCAGAGGAGATGTGGCACAGCAGGATGGGCACCCAGACGTCAGCGCCTTCCTCTGGCTGCGCAGTCACTGAGTCAGGGCTGAGTCAGGGCAGCCAGGCCTGCCTCTGTGTGGATGGAGGGAGGCTGACATCTCATTTTGTGCCTCCATTTCTCCAGCTGTAAACGTGGGGCAATAGGCTTCATGACCAACAGACCTGGGAGATTGCTTCAATTGCTTTGTATTCTCAACACAAACAGGAGGAGAGGGATGAAATAGAACCAACGGATTCTTCGGAACCCTTATAGAGGCAGAGCTTAGTGCCACCAGGAGATCAGATCACTCCCTGCAGGAGGTGGGCCTTCCCAGCCTGATCTCTAAAGCTGTCTCACGCCATTTCACAGAGTCCTCCCGCCTCCCTGCCTCGCCCAGTGCCTCAGGACCCCAGAGATGAGTCGACCCTCGAGTCCAGAGCAGTGACACGCAGCCCGGGAACTGCACAAACAGGGCCGCTTTGCATCCCGTCTGCACGGGGCTGTGCCAAGGAGACGTGCCAGCCGAGCACAAGCACAACACTTATTAAATAACTGGTTTATTTATGGAGAAACTTGTCTGGCACAAAACATGGAGGAAAACAATCCCAGCAGATTGGGAGCAGCTGCTCAGTGCTGCACATCATTTCTGTCCTGTGAACAGATAAAACGAAGTCTAACTCCTCATCTCCAGGGATTTGCTGGAGGAGCCTTTTTTGATTTAGGAGTGTGGCAGCTAATTACCAGTAAGCGCTGTCCTTGCAGACTGCTTTCCGAGTGAGAATTTCAGGGAGCTTTGTGGAAGTGGACAGGCAGCTTAAAAACTGCACAGTGAGTCACTGCTTTGCAGATGTGAAACTGTTGCACAAAGATTTTGTCTGAACTCGTTTGCCCACAACCCGGAAAGACCCAGAAGCTCTGCCCGTCCCATTCCTGTCCCTGCCAGATGCAGAACAATATTGCGCCAAGGAAGCTGAAAATAGGGCAGGACAGCCAGGTGCCAGCAGCAGCCCCAAGCATCCTCGTGTACAGGTTTTTCACCCCATAAGCCACTGCTGTTTAGCCACCCCCGCTCCCTCCTGCTCACCTGGACCTCCTCAATCTTGGGGTGGGTGTGGAGAAACTGCTCAATTTCTGCTGGGTAGATGTTCTCTCCCCCCCGAATAATCATGTCCTTGCAACGGCCTATAATTCTGCAGTAGCCATGCTCATCCAGGGTCGCAATGTCCCTGCAACGACACCACAGTCCAAGCCCTGCCCAGCTAGGTGGAAGAGCAACTGGTTCACTCATCAACCTGGAGGCCAGATGAGACTACCTGGAAAGTAATGGGCTAGTTGCTACTAAAACACAGGTAAGAAACTCCTGCAGAGATCAGAGAGCTTCTGCTATAGGCAGACACTGTCATGGGCAGCATCTACAAACACCAGGGCTCAGGGGAAGGAGACTCCTGCTGCTGCTGTCCTTGTCTCTGCTGCACGCCTGCAGCGCTTTGCCTCTTGGAGGAAGCACAATCACACCAAGTAAATATCTCCGACTCCGGGAGCGGTTTGCACTGAGGGTTCTGTGCTAAAAGCTGTTCTGGAGTTTCGTGGAGAGGAGCTGACGGATCAGAGGGCTGACTCTGGCCAGCTTTCCCTACTTTGGAAGTCACAGCTAAACCATTCACACACATACACCCCCATGCAGTGTCCCCATCCAGGAGGGACATGGGAGAGCAGGGTGCTTTCCAGACTTACCCAGTCTTGTACCAGTTATCATCAGAGATCACTTCACGCGTTCTGGCAGAGTCATTCCAGTACCCCAGCATGACACAGTAGCCACGGACCTGAAGCTCCCCAGGAGTGTTCAGAGGCACGGGCTTCCCTGTTTCCGGATCCTCAATTTTTGCCTACAGTGGAAGAGAAGCAGAGCCTTCAGGGAGCTGAGCCAAATGTTACGGCACGCAGCAGCTCCAGGACCAGAGAAGACCTGGAGCAAGTGGGGAGAATCGTGTTCACCTCTGTGTGGGGCAAGATGGATCCCACTGTCTCGGTCCTTCTGCTAATGCTGTCAGTGGGGAATCCCATGAAGGTGACAGGGCTGTTTTCTGTGGTCCCATAGGCAATCTGCAATCACAAGAAGAGCAACATGCCTCAAGAGGAAAAGAGCACAGCTCCAGCCTTGGGAAAGATGAAGCGAGTGATGGCCACAAGGGAGACGGGGCGGGAGGAGGCTGTTATCAGCAGCCATTCTGGTCACAAGCAAGCACTGTGCTCTCCTGGATCTCCAGTTGCTCCTGCCAGAGACAGACTCCTGGGGCACAAAGGCTACAGAAGCTCTGACTGCAAGCCGTGGCCTCACCGCTGCCCTGCTCCAGACCTCTGCTGCCCGAGGCAATTTGTCTGTCGTTTTCTTTTGGCAACCCAGCTGCTTTTCCTGGAGGACCCCAGGGCCCACTCTCCTCTTTTTTAACCTCTGTGTGCCTTCTCAAGCCCTGCCCTGTTTATTCCTCACCATCTCTGCCACGTGCTGCACTTGCCTGAATGCCCTTGCAGCCATCCTACTCAAGGTGCTCAGTTCACCTTCCATCTTCAGCAGCTTAGGGCAAAGAAAAAATCACTTGGATAAAACCCTGGAGCCAGCAGTGGGCTCCTGTGGGAAACCACGTGTCCCGCTGCGTGGCTGTTTGCTCCAGATCCTTTTGTGCAGACATCAGCTCCCATAACCCTCCTAAAGACATCACGAGGCTGCACAACGCTCAGCGCGGCTGCACTTACGGACCAAAAGCCTCACAGCAGGACAAAAGCTGCTTGCTGCTAACCCTCCCTCAGCACTAATCCCACCGGCAGGCTCTGATTCACCTCAGCTGAAGGTCAGTTCTCATCGGAGGAAAATTCCAGCTCGTTGTGCCCGGTGTGGTGCCTGGAGAGCTCACCAGGAGCCAGGAAGGAAGCGCTCAGGGCAGTTCTGAGCCGTGGCCGACAGCACCACACTGCAACTGCTGCTCGGTCCCCAGCTCCTGGAAGCACTGTTTCAGCAGCAGGACATGCTGGAGCCCTCCTCCACTCTCTAAGCCACTCAGAATGTTGCCCATCATCACCAGTGGGTGCTTCGTTGGGAAAGCACAGCTAGGGAAGGGCCAAGGCAGGAAACATCTGCACCCTTCTCCACCACAGCTTCAAAGACTGATCCATGAGCAGCTCTGATCCACAGAACCTCAACGTGTCCCTTGTCTTTAGGGCCCCACTGCTGCTGCAAGGGCACACTGATACCACAGGTTCTGCATGGAGCTCACCAGGCTCCAGGCACTGTGCTCAAAGCTCATCAGGGACTTTACAAAGGACCACGACGAGGCACCCAAGCAAGCTGTGTGTGCATCCCCGGCAGGCTCCACGTGATACTGGTGGGAGCACTTGGCACACTGCGCCTCCGAGCTGCCGAAGGAGCTCACGTTGGGTGCAGTCTGCCTTAACATCTGATGTGCTCATTTGAGTACAGTGGGGTCAGCATGAAATCCGAGCTGCAGATCTGTGGGAGCCTCTTCGCCAGGAATCTGGAGATCATCTCCAGGATGCCACAGGAACCATCTGGTGCAAACTGCGACTGCAACGAGGCTTCTCCTACCAGACATAATGACAGCCTAGCAGTCAGGGAGGAAACCTGCAGCGCTGAACGCCCAGAAAGGATTTCTCTTCCACCCACTAATATGGGTCCTGTGGCTGGATGAAATGATTGACGAGACACAAATCCAAGATCTTAAACACTTATTAAAAATCCAAATGCCTTTGTTTTTCTGCTTTACTCTGCTGGATGGATTGGAGTGTCAGCCCCAGGATCCCGGCCAAGCCCTGACTCAACCCGCTCCACATCGCTCCAGCGGTTTAACTGGAGGCAGCAGCACGCAGCCCCTCGCAGGACACTGCTGCAGCTGCCTGGCAGCACGCTGTGAGCACAGCTATGTGCCCTGAGCACAGGGGGCTGCGCCTCAGCTGCGGCGTGTCCCCATAACTGCTCTCACACCCTCAGGACCAGAGGTGGCACAGCTGGTGCTGCCGGGAGCCCCATGCCCTAACAGACCCAAGGAAACCCGTGCTTCCCGAGCCGGCCCACGGGGCAGCACAGCTCTGAGCGCCCGGCTCCAGCCCCCTGCTCCCTGCCTTTCCCTGCAGCCGGGCACCGGGGTGCTGCTCTGTACTTCTGTGTTTCTTCCCTCTTCAGACACTGTTTCTATCTGAGTAGTGTTTTCCTCATCGGCACAGCCTGGCTCTCGGCATGGGCTGCAGCATGCCCTCGCAGAGGCCGTGCTGTCCTCCCCTCACCCGACGCGTGGCATTTCCTCCAAGGGCTCCTTTGCTCAACCCCAGCACGAGATGAAACCACGCTTCCACAGAACTGATTTTAAGTTCAGAGATATCCACGCAGATTCATAGTTCTCAAGGCCCAGGGGGACACTTAGGCTCATCCAGCCTTGTCATTCTGTACATTTCAGTCCAGAAAACCTCACCCAATAATTTCTGCATCAGATCCATAATTTCCACTGGAGCTATATCCAGTGTCAAAGCAAAGCTTTAAAGGTGGCAGGGAGCCCAGCTCGGACGCTTGGCTCTGCAAGGAGCTATGAAAGTACAGAATATAATCGACTTGAAAGCCTTTTTTCACTGTGAGGGCTGCAATGACCCCCAGCGCCCAGCAGCCTTCCTTCAGCAGCGACAAGGACAGCTTCAGGACCAGCTGCTGCCCAGCTTGCTGCTACTGACAAGAGGCTCATTCTTTGTGAATCCTAAGTCTGTCTAAACTGGGAATAAAAAGAACATCTTAACAGAACTGTGTTTTTTAAAGCACATTTCAAAAACATTTCCTGCTGGCTCTGTTTGAACAGCGGCCACTGCGGAATCGGCAAAACAGGCTGGGGAAGGCAGCGTCTAAAAGGTAAAAATAAAAACAATCGGAGTCCAGTCTCCTCAGCAAACATTTGGGTAGCGGGCTGATCTGCTGGGTACAGCAGGGGCACTGAGGACCCCGGGTTTTTCCCAACCCTGCCACTTATTTACTGCATAATTTGGAGCAAGGCTCGTCAGCTCCGCGCTCCTCGGTTTCCCCGAGCACCCAATGGCAGTAAAAACAGCCCTTCCCTCCCCGTCCGGCCGTGAAAGGCTGCAGGGAGAAGGCTGACAGCAGCGCTGGGTACCGGGGGTTACGCTGGGTGGGCCTGGAGGGGAAGGCCATGGCTGAGGAGGGCCTCGCAGAGCTTCGCGCTCCTCATCGGCACCCTCCGGTTGTGCCACACTGGAGAACGATGCCAGGGCTGGAACCCCAAATTGAAAGGTACAGAAATGGAGCTTCACTGAAGACAATACTGGCCTCGGAAAAGAGAAGCAAATTGACCTTGAAATAATAGGGATTTTCAGACTTCAAAGAGGCGTAATGAACACCAGAAAGCAGCCTGGCGACCCAACAGATGTGCTGAGGGACTCTGAGCAGCTCTTCGAACCCTGCCCATTGTAACCCGCCGGATGGATCTCGTTACCCCAAACCCACGCTGGGTGTTTTGTCTCACATATCCCCACCAGAGCCCTTTCCTGAGCAGCCAGATGCTTAACCGAACAACTATCTTTCCTCATGCAGTTGCTCACCACCACCATCCCCGAGTTCTCCCGTCCTCTGGGCCATGCTTCTCATTGCTTTAGAGCTGACCCACTACCACAAGTTGTATTGGAATATTCCTGAACCTCCAGGTCAACTTTGCCGCTGCAAAAACAGCTTCTGATCCCATCCAGCCTGTGTCACACGAGATTTCATTTCCTACCACAGCAACAGTACCATCTTTGTGTCAAAACGCCAGGACACAAACAAGCAGGTTTTACAGGACAAACCTCCAAGGGTGGCCACCCCATTGGCATTTCTCCCCACACGAAGAGCTGCCAAATATTCCCAGTTTGGATGGGCTTTAAAAGATCCCAAAAATATCAGGTGCCCAAAGCGCTGGCTTTGTTTTGTTGCACGCAATGGCTTTGCCTCAGGAGGAGACCAATGCAAAAATGGCAACCCAGCTTGCCTGGGCCAGAAAGCTGCCACCGAAAAGCAACCCCAGCCATCCAACAGCCGCTGCTGTACGAGCTGCTCCTCGCCGCGTGGGGTTAAACCTGCCTCTCTTCTTTCCAGGCTCATATGAAATCTCAGGGCTTGCAAACATTTCCCTGGCCCTGCCAGCATTTCAGAACCACTGCTCAGTGGCAACCAGCAAAGGCGTGTGCAGTTAGGTGGTGTTTTATTGATAACTTGATAAAAGGTCTTTGCTGCGTATTTAACTGCACCCTCCCTCGTGCTGGGGTGCCAGTGCATTTAGGAAAGGTGGAACTAAAAGGAAAAGGAGAGAGGGAACACACAGAGACAGAGGTCCTGCAGAGGAGGAAAAACACTGGGCTGGGGGAATCTGAATGCTCAAAGCTGTCAGAGAAGGAAGCTGTGCAAAATGCTAGGTGTGGAGAAACAACATCCACACAGACTTGGAGAGCTCAGTCCCACTGGGGACATGGCTGGCAGTTTGGGATCTCACTGCTTTCATGCCATATACAAAGTCACCATTTTAAATGTTCTCACAGCATGCTCCCATAGCTTTGCAGCTTTGAAGCCACCTACTTGCCAGCTCATTGAACCGCCTGGGGGCTGCAGGCTTCCAGGGTGCACACGGCATGGCCGGGGCAGCAGTGAGGGCAGGGTGAGTTACATGGAAGAAGCCAAGAGCATCGTGCAGCAGTCACTGGGATCAGAGAGAAGGGAAGGGTGGATGGGAGAGGAGTGGGTGGACATCAACTGGAGCCAAACTGGCAGTGTATCAATGGGTGGAGGCCATGCTACAGTGGAAGAAAACCATCAGATGGAAGGAGGTGCACCCACCACCACCTCATCCAGCTCTACAAACAGGCCAGGTCCTCGTCCTCAGCAAAAGGCATCCTTCAAGCACATAAAATAAAAGCAATAAGTTGGGCCTGACCTCAGCACCAAACGCCACTGCTGCTGATGGGCTGTTTGCACATCGCTGAAAGCCGGGGATTTCTCTGGGGCTGCCTGGAGATGGAGCACCTGGACCCCATCTGTCGCCCACCCACCTGGCTCTTCAAACACTGCTCCATGCCAGCGAACGCTGCACAGCCTCACCTGCACCTTCTCCCACCTGCTCCCTCACCAGCACCCAGTGCCATGGAGAGACAGAAGCCCAGCTGTAAGTGTGGGACAGCCAATGCCACCAGGGCACTTCCTCAGGCTGTCTGAGCCACCTTTTCCAGCCAGAAAGGGAGCCTGGAGCCCAAGAGGGTGATTGCTGCTGTGCACTGATGTACAAAACGAGATCTGGATCCCCTTCAAAGCTGCAGAGTCAGGCTTAAGCAAGCAACAGAATATTTTCACACGGAGTAGTATACGTGTAGCAATTTCAGCACACCAGAATTGTTAATACCAACAAAAATAAAGATTACACATGGAAAAGACCATCTCCAATGTTGTATCAAAACAGCTCTGACCTGCAACACCAAAGCAACACCCCAAATCTATATTTATACAGTTTAAAAACCTGTGTTTATTTGCTCAGCCCACAACGCCTCCAAGAAAGAGAGGAGGGGAGGCCAACGGCTGCCAATTACCAGGCACGGGGAATGTTTGCTAACTGTTAATCAATTAAGAAAGAGAGGACGGCAGAAGAATCCCACCTCCTCTGCCCCGTCCCAGCACTGCGGGTCCCTGGGGAGCTGTGGGGTTCAGGGCTGGATGCTCCCCAGCCCCCCGCGGCATCCTGCCCTGCAGCAGGGACACCAACACAGCTGCCATTGTCAGCACTGGGCCACAAGCCACCCGCGAGCCACGAGCAGGGCCTGGGCGAGCTTTTGAGGATCGCTGTACGCTCGCTGGCCAGCCTGAGTCATCCCTGGGCTGCGAAGTGCAGTGTGGGCAGGCCAGAGGCTGTCAGCAAGCAGCTCAAAACTCAAGCAGCTCAAAACTCGAGCAGCTCGGAGCCCAGGGGCCCCTCCGGCAGCCAGGCCAGGTGCCAGGCGCAGCAGATGCCAGTCGGCTCCCGCCACAGGAATGTGCTCACCGAGGCATGGAAATCAAAACCATTAGGGGAAAGAACTTCCTTTTATTCCACATTTGTGCCTGGAGAAATGGAGCCGAGAAGCAGACACCTTTTCCCTGGCAGCCCTGCCCTGCTGCCGCCCCACAGCAGGACCCAGCATAACACAGCATCCACCAAGGCTCTGCTGCACCAGCGGGGCTGGCAGGGAGCCCTCGCTGCAGGGCCATCTCCCCACCCTGCACCAGCACATGGGGGCAGCTGCATCATGGCATCTTCACAAGGACGATACAGGTCTTACCCAAGCTCGGGCCTGACCCCTCTGGCCATAGCACGTGTATCCGTGCAGGGAGAAATTCCCCGGCCCAAAAATCTGCAGTCTCAGCCAGCGAACAGAGAAAGGGAAGAAAGGGAAATTTGTTCTCAGAGGAAGAAAGAATAGAGGATGGCTTGAGGTTTGTACAGCCTGACCTCTGAAAGGGGTCTTGTTCCAGAAACACACACGGGTGGGATGCATTCATGGATGCAGTTTGCAAAGACCTCGCATCTTTTAGCTCCGGGCTGACTCAGGCTAGCAGAGACCTCTGCAGAAATGGTACAACAGGGCGTTGCATGTCAGGACAGACAAATATTGGAAGAGTGACATGGCCTGGTTTGCACTGAGGTCCCACATGACATCATCGTGCAGCCAATCCCATCTGCCCCACGGGCTCATCAGAACCTACATTCACACCCCAGAAGCCCCCTCTCCCCCTCAAATAAGTCACGCACTGAAAACACCATTTAAACCGACAGCTGCTGCTTGGAGCTGGGGCTGCCAGGCAGTTTGCATAACACATCTGGAGCATGCTCAGTGGTGCTGGCTAATTCCTCGTTGCAACAATGGAAAAACCCAGAAATCTCTGTGAATAAGCCAGTCTGTGTCCTAAGTCAGCCCTTGGATTTCCTCCCTTTCTTGAGACTGTCTCGCCTCTGCAAAAGCTCCACTGGGGCTCTGTATCCAGCTTCAGCAGCAGAAAGCTCAACAAGCTCGCAGTTATGTGCTCGGCTCTCAGCTGTTTGCTACAGCCAGGAACTGGCTGGAAATCAGTTCAAAATGTTCCACATCCAAACCCCACCCCGCAACTCCTGGATCTCTCCCTTCTCACTCCCCAAAGCAGGCGCTGGGGCTTTTAACTGCTTTGCTTTATGTGCAAGGGACATCCTGTGCACTGCTAACACTCCTCCATGTCACAACTCCCTGCAACTGCTGCTGCAAGGCAGGCACCAGCGTGGCCCCGCTCCTGCTCCAGCAGTTACTTCCTTGCTCTGCAGCTTCACCATCCCCTTTCCAATGCCCATGACTTTCCCTGCCCAGCTTCACCCCGAGAGCCTCAGGCATTGCCATCCACCTCACCTAAGCCAGGCGTGCAGTCAGAACCACCACCCAGCACTTCTTCTCCTAGTATCACACCCACCAGCAGTGCCTCACTGCTTCCCTGCGGGCTCTGCCGTTGCTCCATCCCCCAAAGGAAGGCAATGCCCTGTGCTCCTCGGTGCCACATGCTGAGAATTCCCTTCACACGCAGATCTCCTGACCACGACCAGCCCTGGATCTACCACGCTCCACCTCCATAGGGAAGATGCAGCAGAAATCACCAACCTCTTTGCTCCCCTTTCTTGGCCATTTCCTAGGTGCCATCTACATCTGAAGGACTTCAACCAAAATTCTGCATTGCAAGAGCAACTACAGTGCTATTGACTGCTGGCATGACACCACAGCTCTCACACCTCCAGTCCCTTCTCAAGCAAACTCCTTTGAAATCAACAAGACAAGATCCTCCAGAACCTTTCCTCTGCTGCAGCAGGAAAAGGTGCATCTCCCCACAACAGCCCAGGCCAACACGCAGCCCAGGAGCTGGCTGAAAGCTTTAGCGCAAGCCGGTTTGAAGGGCAGCAGCACTCCTTGCTGTGCCATCCTAAGGCTTCCGTTCAAGCAAAATAGGTTGCTTTTCCCCTCACTGGTAAACCCAGGCCCTGCATGGCTCGGCAGGGATCAGAGCTTTCTCACAGAGCAGGTTTGCATTTGTTCCTCTTGACCATTTGCCCCCCCGCTGCAGAGAGGAAAACTACCTTTGCGCAGGCACTTCTGCAGTGGAGCCCGGCAGGACTGAGGACATTCCTCAGCCTGGTGCCAAGGGGTTAAGCTCACAGTAAGTTCCCAAAGCCACTTGCTTCCAACTGGCTGCTGCCTGCGGTTTGTGGGAAGGGATTTTGCTTTTTAATAACATTATAAATAGGGCTGTGTTCAGCATGCTGCAAACCCAGTTACTCTCTCTCTCCCACCCATCTCCCTCCTCCTCCTGCTGCTTCTCTTCCCACCACACCGATTCCAGATCTGACCATGAATCG
Organism: Pavo muticus; assembly: GCA_016647715.1. Lineage (NCBI taxonomy): Eukaryota > Metazoa > Chordata > Aves > Galliformes > Phasianidae > Pavo > Pavo muticus. Next base: position 602,118 of record JACDJE010000038.1, on the reverse strand, counting down.
GTCAGGCTGCCTCCTCAGTGTCCTCAGCCTACTGGCCTGTCTCATCTCCGTCGGGCAGGCGTGTCCCCCGAGCTGCCACTGCCACGGCGGGGACCTGCAGCATGTCATCTGCGACAACGCTGGGTTGAAGAAGATCCCCAAGGTGCCTGAGCAAACACGGCTGCTCAACCTGCAGAAGAACAATTTCCCCGTTCTGCCAACCAATGGCTTCCGGGACTTGAAAAAGCTGGTGTCCCTTCACCTCCAGAGCTCGCGGATCAAGGAGATCTCAACCGGAGCCTTCAGAGGGCTCAAGAACCTGGTCTACCTCTACCTCACTGACAACCAGATCAGTGTCATAAAGCCAGGAGCCTTTGATGACCTCTCTGAGCTCACCTACCTGTACCTGGACCAGAATAAGATCCCAGACTTATCCAAAGGGATCCTTTCCCCTCTTGTCAATCTCTTTATCCTGCACCTAGGCAGCAATAAAATCCGGGAGCTGAAAGCAGGGGCCTTCAGTGGCGCTAAAGACCTGCGCTGGCTCTTCCTCTCCGACAACTCCCTCACCAACCTCCTGCCTGGGACCCTGGAGGACGTCGAAAACCTCGCAGTCCTCCACCTGGACAAGAACCAGCTGAGCAGCTACCCTGTGAGTGCAATGAGTAAGCTGAGAGTGCTGGAGGAGCTGAAGCTTTCCCACAACCCCATTGAGGTGATTCCAGACAACGCTTTCCAGTCCTTTGGGCGTTACATGCAGACTCTCCACCTGGACAACATGAAACTGAAAAAGGTGAGTCCTTTCTCTTTGCCCTTCCTCTGTATTAGAAACACGGGGCTCAATTCTCTTCTCCTTTACAAAGCTGCCAATTCATCGCCCCTCCTGCAGTTTGCAGAGAGGGGGGATCCAGGCCTGCAGTTTCTGCATGAAGCGAGGCACCTGCCAGCTGCAAAAAAACCATACATAGCCCAAGCAAGGGATGAGAGCTGTGCTCCAGCCTTTTGCTGGGCTGCTTTATGCAAAGCCAGATTGTCTGGGGCTGGCCAAGCTCATTGGAAAGGCAGTGCTCCAAAGCTGGAGGTCACACCAGTCACTGAGAAAGTATTTGGGGTGCTCCAGGACAGTCAGCAACCTTCCATCACCCCAGACACGAGGCATCTGCCCTGTACGCAAGGGACTGAAGAGCTGAACTGCTCTGCCCCCTTTGCTCAGCCTTGTTGAGTGCTTGTTTCTGTCTGGAAGGGGAAGATTCCAAAGAGCAAAAGCAGTTTCTCACTGGTGCCTTGCAGACAGGTAGACATGTGAACCCTCACCTTCACCTCTCCCCCATGCTTTCCAACTTTACACATTATAAAGAAAGGTTTGTTTATTGATGCTCTCTCAAAAGCAACTCTTGCAGCATCTTACAAAGGGGGTCTGTTCCCACCAGAGTGGAGAAGGAACATTCATGTGTCCTGGAAAAACAACTCCTCCTTTTTCTGTGAGAAAGCATCATCCATAGGCAGAAGCATCACACTCAGGGAGCAACTCACATTAGGACCTCTGAAATGCCAGGTAGAAGCGCAAGAACACAAACTAGCACAGTGCAAGAAGAGCAGCACCCTTTGGCAGCCTGACGTCCGAGACACGCTCTACATGGCTGGAAAGGGGGGCATCTTCTGCAGGGAAGGACAGTTCTCCCTGGCACGACACATTGCCAGGAAGCCCAAAAACAGAGTGCCTCCAGGTAAGGCAGGACAGCACTTCAAAGCAGAGCAACACCCAGTATGCGCAGGAAGATGTGATGGAATAGGGGATTTCTTATTAACAAAGAGCAACTCAAGTGGTCTCACCTATCTGTAAAAGAACAAAGCTGCTGCAAGCTACCAGAAACAGACCGCAGCAGAGTTTCCACGGGGAATAAAGAAAATTCAGAAGCTGGAGCCGCAGCGTGCCCAGGTGGAGACTGACAGTAGCCAAGGCAGTTCGATGGCACCCAGTCAGTATTTAAGCCCTTGTCTACTCTCAGATCCAACCTGTCCAGGATGAGGGTAACTAAATGCAACACTTGAAACCAACTTACTGACCTCTCTAGGGGAAGCATTCAGCATGTGGTCACATCGCTTCTGTAGACTCAGTTTTCAGGGACTCCCATCATGCTCCAACGTAAGTGTGGTACCAGCTGTGGGACCCCAGGGCTCCAAGTCTCGTGCTGAAGAAATGTGATGCTCCAGAGAATTCAGTGTCCTTGATTCCAACAAAGGAGCATCTAAATGCGCGAAGTTTTAGTTTTCTAGCCTGTGAACCAAGTTCAGAGTTGTCTCTCCCAAACCTCAGCATGCCCCGTACCCAAGCAGCCCGCGTGCACCTGGTCACAGAAGCCACACAACCTGGGAAATCCCTACCAAATACTTTAAATGCTGCTGACATCTTGACAGCAGCTCTTCCTCCTCCATAAAAATACTGTCCCTAGCTTTTTCTCGTACGACTGCAAAGCTTTCAAGATGTTCAAGTGCAGAACTGTTCCACATGAAGCTATCACAGCCTACATGGCACTGAGTGGAACAAGGAGAGCCCTCACACTTCTCTGCTACTCAAGAACCCCAGAATTCCCTTTCCCCAGCCACTTGCATGCCGCATCACCTGGGCCAGGACACACCGCATGAATCAACAGAAAATAAGATAATGCAGAACCTGCAAGCTTTGCATACACCCTCTCTTCATTGCAAAAGAAATTACAACAGCAATTCTCAATTTAAACAACAGGAAATTCACCAGTTTCTATACAAATGCACGCTCCGGCAGGAAGCACAGCAGCTGATCCCAGCAGACACTGCCTCTTCTCGTGGGGCTGGGAGAGGAATGGCAGCTGAGACAGTCAGCGTCCCTGTGTCCAAACCAGAACACGGGCAGGGCAGTCAGGCTGCTGACCCTGCTGCACGGCGCACCGGCCTCTCTCTGAGCAATTCTGCTATCAGCGCAGTAAAACCTACTGAGATCAGCTCACAGAGGCCAGCACTGCCGACTGTCCAACAGCTACAGTACTCAGGGAGTCTCTTAGCTAAGCTCTAAATTTATCCAATGTTGCTTAATTTGGAAGATAGCAGAAGTTCACAGCTTAAAATAGCGCACTTCCCTCTGTCAGGCCTTTCAGCTCAGAGGGCCTGGCCACAGCCCGACAGTCCCACCTGTGGCGTGACGGCGCGTGTGAGCTCCCCAGAAGGGGAAGCACAGGTCCTGACCCGCAGGGGCTCCTGGCAGACCCGGTGAATCTCCCTTCTGCAGTTTTGAGAAAGGGGGAGGAATGGTTTGTCACAGCCAGGAGCAGCTCAGTCAACAGCCCTGTCTCTATTGCACCACCTCCAAGAAAGTTTGTGTTGACAGGTTTGCTTTCAGAAAGAAACTCTCCGATGTGAGTAACTACTGGCTGAGAAAAAATGGAGATGATGCTTGAAGGAAAAGATAGGGGAGGGCTGTGAAGTCGAGTCCACAGCCACACAAAGCTTAAGCTCTCCCTTAAAGCCTACCCATTAACCAAGAGCAGACAGATCTTGCAGCACCCCTTGCAAACAGCCCACTGGAAATGAGAAAAACCGGAGGAGGTTGAGGTGCTGGAAACCTGCCTCTATTTCTACACCGATGCCAAGTGTAACTTTCCACTCGGAGCCCTCGGGCACTGCCAAAGCCCACAGGCCTTTCAGACGCCACAAACACTGCCTCCTTCAGCTGCCCCACGGCAGGGAAGGCAGCGGCCCTGGGCGGGCGTCCAGCCTTGGAAGGGATATACCCAGAAAATACCTTCATTAAGAACGGAGATGTATGGCTCAAAACATAAAGAGGGCTGCCCGCTGTTGCTTTATTTAGGAATGTAGCTTCAAAGAGAGTCCCACGTGGATCCGGGCTGTAGCTCTCTTCAGGTAGGAGACTGCTACCAGGAACCCTGCATGCCGCGCGCCCCCAGCAGCCCGCAGCTCCCACCAGGGCTCCCCGTTCCTCACACACTTGCTGCCTCCATGCTTGTGGAATGCTCAAGTTTGGAACCCAGGAGAACATGTCCCCTTCCCTAACTGGGTGCTGCTCAGCATAAACCTCTGTGTTCAGTTTGCAGACAACGCATTCACCGGCGTCACCGCTCTGAAGGCCGCACACCTGGAGAACAACCGGCTGACCCAGCTGCCCCGCAACTTCCCCTTTGACAAGATGGAGACCCTGACGCTCTCCAGGAACGCCTGGCACTGCAACTGCCAGCTGGCACATCTTCGCAAGTACGGGGCCACGCACACCTTCCTTCCCCTCATCCCTTGGGGTCTCCTCGGGGTCCTCCCAGGCAGGAGGAGATGGCAGAAGGCAACGCTCAGCCCGCCGGGTCTGTGCGCGGCCGCAGCGCTGCTCCTGGTGGGCTGTGCCTCCTGTGAGCTCCTGTGTTCTCCCCGCAGGTGGCTGAAGGGCAATCGCACCCGCACGGACGACACGTGCTCCACGCCGGCGCAGTACCGGGGGCAGTCCATCAGAGACACCCCCGCCCTCCGCACCTGCAAGCTGCCCACCAAGAGGTCCAGGAAGGGAAGCCGCCATTAAGCACGTAAGAGGGGTCACAGAACCACTTCCTAGCAGTACATTGTAGTCACTTCTTGCACAGACCTACAACAAACCCCACTGCCACTAATGCTACAGGGACCGCAGTCTCAGATGTCGTGAACATGGAGATTTAGCTGACATCCCACTCAGAGCTGCTTGCTCTCCCTGGCCGTGCTGGACTCCACAGGCTCACAGAGCAGAGACCCTGCCTGGAGCAGTAGGGATGGAGTCAATCCCTTAAAGCAATCACAGACCTAACGACAGGCCTGGGACAGCAAGGAAGGGTGAAACATGTAATTCACTGTCAAATCAAGGGCGGCATTAGCCCACTGCCAGCCCTGGGGTGGGATAATGCAGACTTTACTTGTCTAATCAACTGGAGATCTCCTCCTTTTGTCCCAGTGAAGGCTCTCCCAGGTCTGGTTTGAAAACCAGGGCAAGACGCAGCTGAGGAATCTGGCCCCAGGCCACCCAGCCCATCCCTTCCATATGAAAATAGATGTCTTCCATAAGGAGCAGTTCCCAGACCGGCACCTGCCTTTCAATAACTACAATTCCCATCCAAGACACTCAGGTATTTAGAAAAACAAGGGCTGGTGCCTTCAGATGAAGGTTCCAGGACAGGAAGGATCCAGACGGCAAATATTCTTTGCATAAGGCGCTCTGGGCCAGAGGGTGATTCACGAGACAGGGCTGGCTCTCCTTTGAGCAATGGGCTTACTGACATCTACCAGTCCAAACACCAGCTGTGAAACTGTATCACACAAACACCTCCAGCAACCGGGAACTACCAAGTGCACTAAATTCAGAGCAGGGAGTAGCGAGAAAGCCACAGCTGTCGTCAGCTCAGCCCAAGCGTTTTGCTTTTCCTCGTCCCGGGACTACATCTGGAGCTTGTACGGATTCCAAAAGACTTTGCATTAGCCTGAAAATGTGTAAGCTTTTGGGAATGGGACCTTTGGTTATTTGCTAAAGTAAAGCACAGTGACCCTGCGATGCACTGTGTGAGCAAGAGCTATCGCTGTGCCCCCTGCTAAGCGAAAGGACTCGGTCGAAGTCCAAAGCCCAGCGATGGCCGTTTGGCCCCCGCTCCCTAAGGAGATGCATAACAGGATGGAGAAGAGAAATTTATGCCCGAAATGTCAGGGATTATGCCAGCAGCTCTGAGACTTCCTAAAGTGATAATTTATCCTGTAGTGCCAGAGACGTTATGGATTAGGGATGGAAATAGCAGCCATTCCATTCAGGGCGGATAAAGTTCTGCACCAGAGATGGAAAAACTTTGGTTTCTAAACCACAACACTTAAATACTTCACCTTCTTCCCTCCCTGTCTGAACTCAATTTCAGTTCACTCCTCTAGGAAAAGAGTAAGAAAACCACAACAATAATAGCTGGTTTTCCTTTTGCTCCTTTGGCCCCACTCTCTAAAAGTTATAAACGTTAATGAAATAAAAACCAATTTATTGCAGTCTTGCAGAAGACAAAGCTGATATCCTCAGGTGTAAGAGCCACAATGCAAGCGCGCAAATCCATTCCAGCATGGTGGCACATTTCTAAGGGACACAAAGCTCCCCTGAGTTCACTGTGCACCTCTTGAGAGCGGGCAGCTTTCCCAGATAGCAGCTCTCAGGGTTTCAGCGGCACGGTGGCTCGCTCAGTGTGCAGGAGCCACGTGTCAGATGAAAGGCTGCCTGGCAGTTCCTAAAAGTCTGCCTGCTCTGGAGCTTCAGAACCGAGGCACCAGCATTCACTGCTCTTCAACCTTCCAGCTGCTCTTCTCTCCCTGCCACGGGTTTCTTCCTTTACAAAGGAAGCACTCACTGGCCACATACACTTCAGGTAAGGTGCTCCGGAGCCACATAGCAAGTTGGCAGTAGAGGCTGCAGATGGGACTGATGCACCTCCTCCATCGTGGGTGCTTGTGCTGGCTGCCTGAATTCCAGTTCTTCTGTTTCATTTTATGGGCTTCACTCACACGCTGAGTGTAAAAAAACACCAAATGCACAAAAGCTCCAAGTTTAACGATGCGCTTAAAAATGCCCCTAAAAGTGGGTTTTTCCTTTCTTCTTCCCCAGCAGGACCCGGTATGGCCCGTCCTGGTGACCGGTCACGCCAATCATCAGAAAACTACTGACTTCCGACTCCTTCCTTAAGCTTCTCCTATCTGTCAGGAAACATAGCTGATATATCTGAACACCTCCAGCCTCCTCCGAATCCCCGCTTCTCTGCTGACTGCAGGATGGAATCCACCTTTTCCATCTTCTCCAACATCTATATATTTTAAAAGAGGCATTTTAAAAAATAAACGATGCATGACCATACTAAGAGCTAACCTAGATCCTGCCGGTAAAGCACAGTCATCTTCCCAGAGGCAACGGAACCCACGTCCCCGATCAACCAGTTTGCCTCTGTCTCTCCCCTTCCAGTAGTGGGAGCGGTAGGAAGGCAGAAGCGTTCTTCCCCAGCTGCTTGATCAGGAAAATTGGTCTCAATCCGTGCAGTCCTCTGCCTTCCCCGGAGGGGATCCCTGCAGGCCAGGGCCGAGGATGGCAGGTGAAGCAATGCCCAGGAACCGGCGGCCCTAAGACAGCGCTGCCCTTAGCTCCAAAAGGCAGCCATTTCCCCAAGCCAGACAGAAATCTTTAAGCGAAGCGGTACCGGGACAGCCTGGAACTGAAGCAAGCTGAAGACTGGATTCCCTCCCGCCCTGTGGGGTCTACCAAGATGTATGCACGTCCAAGAGGAGGAGGTGTGCACCCCTCCTCGCCCTGCCATACTCAGAGGATCCAGCAGGACACCAGGATGACTGTGGTTTATTGTCATGGCTGTTACAATACCACAGTTGCAACTTAACTGTGTTTTTTAACCCTAAAGAGTTATATAAATGTATGTATATTTATTCCTCTGTAACTGAGTGTAAATGACCTTCAAGAGGATGAAAACTCCTCTATCTCCTATATAGAAATCAAATTGTATATTTTCTTATGTACATCTTCTGTATAAAGCTCTTGCTGCAAAGATGAATTCAACAAGCCTCCCGGTGTCTGTCTGAGGGCTGGGGATCGGAGGTAGCATGAGGTTGGTGGTACAAATATAGACTTAATCCCCTTTATCCTACGGGCAGGACGGCTGCTTGTGAGGGGAGGGGCTTGCCATCCCTTTCTCTACAAAGCAGGAACACATCTAACGAGCCCCAGGCAGCTGCAGTCATGTCTGGAAATATTTTGTGGAGTCAAACTCAGGCCTACTATAAAAATAGGCGTCTGTCACCTGTCGGAGTCCAGGGAAAGGCATCAAGGCTGTCTGTGGTGCTCATGAAGGGCTTCGCATCCAGGAAAAAGCTCTGGCCGCCTCTAGGACGGCTCAGGACAGATGCCCTGGACGCTCCTGCTCCTTTCCAGAGCACGCAGTCATCCCTATAAATGTCCCGGTGCTGGCAAGGTCTGGATCTGCCAACAATAACAGCCCAGCCTGACTCATGTGCTCATCCATCACAACGGTGCACTTCCTCAGCATTTGCAAGCAATGTGGCACCTAGTAGAATTTGTTTCCGCTGAAGTAAAACAAAAAGGCCCTTTTTTGGCTCATTCCCTCGCAGGCACAAACCACTCAGAAGCAGCACTGCACAGTACCTGAGTGAGATCTGACTCAGACACGAAGTGGGGCATCTGTGACACATCGCACATCTTCAGACCCACCAGTGAAACATCACTCAGAGTCCTGGTGCCCCACGGGCTGACAGCCCACCCCCCACACCACGGGGGTGCATGGAGTGTGATGGCATAGAAGCACGTGCTCCAGCACAGGCTGTAGCTCTGATGCTTGGTGCCACATGCATGGATTGAACCATTCTCCTGTTCAGACTCTCAAACATGTAGCATGCATGAGATTTTCTATCTGCGTGCAGTCCAAGACGGTGGAAGAAACCTCACAGCAAAATGATCACGTGCACCCCCACCAAAACAAGCCAGAAACTCCTCTCCCAAAATCATTCATCCTTGCAGCATGTGCAAAGAAACAGAAGGGTCCACAAGATCTGAAATACGCCCACAGAAGCTCAGCTTCTGACCCTCCACCAAGGATGTCTCTCCCCAGGCTGCCTCCCCAGGCACCCCGGCGCACAGCAGGCAGAATTCCCCCCTCCCTCCCAGCCCCACTGCGCCGCCGCTCCCCAGCCCGGCCCCACGCCCACGTTCCACCACAGCTGACCACAGCAGCTCTGGCACGGCTGCCCAGAGGTGCCCCATCTCAGGTTTTGGCCACAACAAACAATTCCTGCAGCTTCTGCACAGCAGCCACGACTCACCATAACCTCTGGCATGTGCATCTTCGTTGAAACCATCTTCATGATCTCGGGGGGAACAGGGGAACCTGCAATGACTCCTGCAAGAAAGAGGAGAAGATGGCTATCTGAGAAACTGCGTTTATTCATAGGAGCAGTCCCTCAGAAGGTTCTGCACTGCCAGACTGAAATGCTGGCGAGACCTTTGGGATACACCGGTTCCTGTCAAAATGCTTTCTATTTGTACGGATACAGAAGCTAAGGCTGCAGCAAAACCAGTTTGCCTGAATGAATTAAGGGTTGGCAGAGTTCACCTGTTAGGAAAATAAACTCTACAGCACATCTAACCCAAGCTACGGTTCCAGAAAAGGAAAGACTGAGAGCAGAAAGGCACAGATTTTTGCAAACAAACACTCCCACGATCATCACCACCATGCAAACAAAATCCTCTCCTGCTGCCCTGGACAGACCACCTCTCCAGGGGAGGACGGGTCACATTTTCACCTGTTCAGATATGCCCTAGGATGACAGAGCGAGAAAGCAAAGTAATGCGTAGGCTTTGCTGCATGACAAGATGAGACAAGGATCACTTTTCACATAACAGAGCTGATAAATCTGCTTAGGTGTTTCTCTGTGCTCCAGCACCATCTCCTCTCTGCCGCCATTGCCTCAGAAGGGCAGGTGGTATCCCTGCCTCAGCTGCTGTGCTGAGTCCGCCTGAGACAAGAGAGAATCCTGCAGCACATGTTAGATGCTGTCACAGGAGTGTCCTTAAAAACAAGCAGGAAAGTTTGGGTCAGAGAAATGACAGGACAGCTCAGACAGAGCACAGCGGCCGGGAGCACGGAGTGTCTGCTGCCACGCAGTGGCAGCTCGTGATCTCAAGAGCCGAGCACGATCCCGCTTCCCAGTTTACCGCGGCAGCAGCCTGTAGCAGATCGGTCCCTCCCTGGATTGCTTTAGGATGAAAGAAGAGCCCTAAGAACACGTCGTTCTTGAAGGAAATCCCAAGGAAAGGAAATGCAGCACCGAACTGACGGCTCACACCACGCAGCATTTCCCTGCAGAGCAGCCATTTGCTCACGAAGCTTAACACTACCTCCCAGCAAGGAAACAGAGACCCAGCTTCAGTGGGCTTCTCCATTTTCTGTCCGAGTTGTCAGACTTACCTCCCCGGAGAGTCGAAAGGTTGTAGGAGTCAAAGTCCGGCTGGGAGAGCATGTCTATGAACATGGTTGGCGTGCCATGTAAGAAGGAGCATCTTCAAGAAGGGGGAGAAAAGGCACAGCTGCAGAGCTGGAGCAGCAACACCTCCATACCCCACTGCTGTCACACTCGGGGTGCATCACACGCGCCCCCATCAGTGCTGTGTACAGATGTGCACACAAAGTATACATCTGTCCATGTATACATACACATACACAACTGACACCGCTTTGTTTTCAACAAGTTACACGTGAAGCACAACCCGGAAAGGCTACCGGGGCAGATGTCGGGGCGATGGGTGGGGCTGGGCGTCAAAACACCGGCAGTAACGAACCAAGGCGGACAAATCCCTGCAGCGACCCAAAGCGGGGCAAGCTCCCGAGGGCTGAGCGCCCTCCTGAAGAGCCTTTGTAAGCACGTAGAGCAGCAAAGCCGCCGCCCTGCGGTGGGAAGGAAGCGCGAGCAGCAGCCCGGCAGGGGAGGCAGGGCAGAAAGCGCTGCCTCGGGGCGCTGAGCTCCCCATAGAGAGAACTCGGCAACTCTCACTTCTCTTGAGACACCGCCTCCAGCGTCGCCTTCCCCTCGAAGCTCGGAGCTGAGAAGATGCAGGAGGAGCCGTGCAGCGCCGTCACCATGCAGCCTCCCACCGACCCCAGGCAGTGGTAGAGGGGCGCGGGGATGCAAACGCGGTAGTCCTGGGTGCAAAGGAAGGCACGGTGAGCAGCAGGGCTCACCCAGAGCCCATCTCACCTCACCGCTGCAGCTCAAAGTCCCCGGCAGAACTCTCCCAGTTCATCTAAAACTGGCTGGAATTCTGAAATTCACCTTTCTTCCCGTTAGGCAGAAAAGCTCTGCTGCTGCTCCTCGCCCTTAACAACAGTTAGTTTGGGACTTCTTTCCTATCAAAATGTCACTCTGGATTCTTGCAATGTCTTTTCCTTGCTGGACCTCCTGGGCTGGCGTTGCTTACTGTTACGTTACAATATGCCAGAAGAGAAGAATGGTAGTGCTGTTTCAGACATGAAATATCATGCAGGGTTTGGTACATGCTATTAATTTGATGTTGGTTTTAAAATCACCAAAGGCTCTGATTGAAAAATTCATTCTTTATTATTATAATTTTTTTGGATCAAAGCCATAGTGTGAGAAATTACCTCCTCAGAGCTTCAAAAGAAAGGGTTTGCCTTTCATTATTCCTAAGAGGAACTAAAAACAGAAAACATCAACAAGATCTGATCCTGGAAAGAGTAACACGAGTGCACACATGACATGGAACGAAGTCATGTGAAAGAAATTAAAACCCCGTTCAGCAGAATTCAAAGCTAACATCCAGAGCTGTGTAGTTGTATTCCCCAAGATGAGAAGCAATCCGTTTCACCATTTCCCCCCTACAAAACCACTTTTTAGAAAAGACAAAACAACAAAAGCTTCTCATGAATCTAAAATGCAATTTCAGTGAAACTCCCCATGGGAGAAGTGAGGGCAGTGCTTCCATCCGCAGGCACAAGGAAGGCCAAGCAATGCCTGAACTGCCGGGCAGAGCTGAGCCCTGCGAGCCCCTGCTTCCCACCCCAGCACAGCAGCTCTGTGGTGAGCCAGCACCCCTCAGCTTCCCTCACAGCAGCACAGCCTGCCCTGCTGAGCAACCAGCAGCTCCCGCACGTTTGGTCGCAGTGGCAGTGAGAGCGCAGCCCAGCCCCGCTCCGCTGCAGGACCCACCTGCTCTGTGATCCCCAGCCTCATCCCAATCAGATTGGCATTGTTCACAATGTTTCTGTGAGACAGCGTGGCTCCTTTGGGGCTTCCTGTTGTCCCCTGAAAGGCAAAGAGCGTTCCGCAGTGAGGTCAGCTTTGCAGAGGGCATGTGTCGTGTGAGGCAAGCTCCCAGGCACAGATCCTGGCACGATCTCACACTCCACCTCTTCATTCCCTTTCCTGACCTGATGGGATTTTTTATCAGCACTCAGTCCCAAACCAGGCAAAAAAAGCAGCTCAACTACAGCTGGAAAATTCACATGACGCTTCTTGACAAAGGGCTGAGCAGCAAGAAGCAGAAAGGGGAAACCCTGAAAGACTTCCTCCATTCTGCAGCAGAGGGTGGAAAAAGGCAGAACCAGGGCTTGGTCAAAGAGAGCATCAGGCAAAGGAAGTTCAGCATCTGACAGAGTCTTCTCTGTGTCCCAGCTGAGGAGCCCAAGCACAAGGCGTGGAGCAAACAGAGGCACCTACTGAAGTGAACTGGATGTTGATTGGTTCGTTGCAGGACAGGGTCTGCTGCAAGGCTCTTAACTGCTTCATATGACTGCTGTCCCCGGCCTGCAGCACTTCGTCCATGTGAAAGGTACCAGGCAGCTTGGAGTCCAACATAATGACAGTAGATAGGTCAGGTAGCCTGGTAGAAGGAAACACACCATCAAGAATGGGGCAAGGAGAAAACTGCCCAAATAGCCGCATGGAGGCCGGGCAAAGCTCCTGCACACTAACCTGGCTGCTTTGGATAGGACTCGGTTACTGTAACACAGGAATGAGGAGCATTTTAGAGCAGCTCACACAGGGTACACACATCAAAGGAATTTTACTCCTGTTTCCAAATCAGTGACCAATGTTATAAGGAAGGATTGTGTGTAGGACGTTCCACCTCTAAGGATTCTATGAGTCTACAAAGAGCTGGCAATGATGGCTGAAACCCAAACAGGGAAAGAATCACAGAATCACTAAGGTTGGAAAAGACCTATAAGATCATCCAGTCCAACCATACTGGTTGGAACCAACGGTCGTTCCAGGATGCTGTCAATCACCTGCCTGGGATCTCAGCAGTGCTCGAGTGGCCCTGCAATGGCAGAAGGACGTGGGCTTATCAGAAGCTGTAGGAACAGCCTTACAAGTGCCCGAGGCAGTACCTGCAGAGCAGTGCTGGGGGAGAGGCTTCGTGGTTGTGGTGTCTCCCAGCACAGCTCCAAGGGGTTGCAAAGCGCCCTCGTCAGTACATAAAGTCCTCAGTAGAGGGATCTCTGCACAGATCCTTCCTCCACTACAGCGTGCTGTGTGCAGCTGAGATGACACAGGGCAGGACACAGCTGCTACGTCAGCGAAATATGCCAGGCGTTCCTAACTCACCTTTTGCTCTTTATTCCCCCTGGACTGGAGTTTTCCACTTCGGGACATGACTGCTTTAGAATATCATAGTATTTCTGCGATTTAAAATGAGCAGGAAACACCAGGGCCTTGCAGCCAACCTGTGAAGGGAGACAGAAGCTGATCAGAACTCCTACTGGGGTGACGCTCAGGCCACGAAGAAGAGCAGAGCCTACGACACAGTGACCCCACATGGCATAGGCTCTCTGGTGGCTCTTCATGGGATGTTCTCCATGGCTGCTCTATGTAAGCACACAATCCTGACTCTCCAGACTGAACCTGAAGCTTTGTATAGACCTCCCTAGCAAGAGCCATCATATACAAGGTTAAAGAGTCACTGAAGAGCACATAGGAGGTCTCTGCAAAGTGAAAATGCAGCAGACGCTCTCTCGGCTGGGGGTCCAGGTCCCGCTGGGCAAGAAAGCGGAGCTGCAGCTGAGGCTCCCCGCTCTCGGAGGATCGATGCTCTTCATCGCATGGTGAAGGCAAAGGAGGGTCTTTCAGGTCAGGAGTCCCAGCGTTAACAAACGGCTCAGTCCCAAAATAAGAAAAGAACTGAGTTGATCTGAAAAAAGGATATTTGAGGAGCCTTGGGAGAACACGGAAACCCAAAGAGCGCTCCTCAATTTAAGCCAAGCTTTGGGGCTTTCTGGCTTTTAAGATGCAGACTCACAAGTTTTTCCCACCTCCTTTTGCAGTGCAAACTCTTCTGACAGTTACGGCATTTCTCACCCAGCCTTTATGTTCACATAATCCTGAAACAGGGCACTCTCATTACTGCAAGAATCTCTATTTCTTTGTCAGCAGATGCAATCTGTGGGACCTGACCCGGATCTGCAAATGGCTTTCATCTCCCAAAAACGCTTTTTTGTCAAATAAACTGTTTACAGAAATTCCTTCCTTGGCTGTTCTCGTTATTTTCCCAGGATCCACGAAATCAAGAGGCCAAATCTGCGCCAATGGACTTTTCTTAAGTACCCTCTGGAGTGCTCTGAAGGGAAGACAAACGTGCTGAATTTATGGAAGAGCCAGATCCCAGGACTGTGCCTTTTCTGGGATGTTCTGGGGCTTTCCAGCTTTCCCTGTTAGTCACTTGAAGCTTCTATTCCGATTTAACTAGCTCTGCAAACCGGTTGTGAGGCGCTGTGAGGCGGATGCTGTGGGAGAGAAGAGCCTTCAGTCCAACATCTCCCATTCAGCATCCATTAAATGGCAGCAGAGCCTTCCCCACACGCCCTGCCGTACAGAAGCTATCACCAGTTTGCTTTCACCAAGCCCTGGAAATACGATGGCAGCAACTGGAGGAAGAACGGTTGCTCAGTATTTATTACTGTGTGTACTGGAGGGAACCTGATGTAGCAAGAAAAAGACTGCACAACTGATGCAACTCAATGGGCAAAGCCCAAAAATCCTCAGGGTTTTTGTTGTGCAAAAAAAAAAAATCAATCAGATAATTGGCAGGGATGAGGAAAAGCAGAGAAGCCAGTGCCAGAGGTACACGTGAAAGCTCGGAACACCAGGAAACCCTGGGGCAGAGCAGGTCCCAGCAGAGCTGAAGCAAATTCTACTCTTCCCCTTCAGCGCTCTGGGCTTACACTGGAGAAAACCAGAGCAGAATCTAGCACAGAAATACAGAAAGGGAAACAAAACCCAGGTCTCCTTGGGAACAAAAGGAAAGGAGAGCCATCTCAGGAGAGAGATGCAGAACGAAAGTCATGAACAGAGCAGGAAATGAAATACTCCCAATACCAACAAGTGCGGCACCAGTGTGAACGCTGCACATCACCCGTCCCACGTGTAGGCAGTGCTGGCCCATTCACTCTGAGTTTGCATTTCCACCTGGTGAGAGGACCCAGAGGACACCCACAAGGAAGGGAAGTGCTTCACCACAGTGCATTTAATTTTAATATCTGGAGACAAGAGCAGCGCTGGCAATACTACCATAAGAGGATTAAATGAAGGATGAAATGGGAACTCAAACTACAGCCCAGCAACCAAATCCCAGACTGCTGATGCAAGAAAAAAAGTCTCATTTAGCAGCAAGAAATCCCCCACTTCTTTCCAGACAATGCAAAAACTTGTAGGTTCTTGGTGGTCTTGCTTTCATATGGCCATCACCAGCCCTGTTCTCTGGCCAGCTCTCCTTGCCTCTTCCTAATATGCCTACGTGTTTAACCAGCTCACCTCTCTGTACCTTCTCCCTACTATTCCCTTTAACAAATTGCTGTTAATTCTACTTGATTTGTTATTAGAAATCATAAAAGCAGCGAGTGCCATACAAACCTTCCTGATCACAAACTCCAGCTCATGGGCCTGATAGGCTGGATTCACAGATACCTGAAGAAGGAGAAACAAGAAGGGTAATCAGAGTAACCTCACCTCGAAAACCCTCTTCCCTAACACACACTGCAACAGGAAAGCTCTGTCAGAGACAGGTCACAGTCGAGGCCCCTCCTGTCTGAGACGCAGACCTAAGAGCTTACCACAAGGAACTCACGCTCACTAGAAAAGCTATCTGAGCCCTGTGTTTGCATGAAAGACAAGGGGAAAGATTTATGAGTCAGTCACAACAGCTTTAGGAATAAAAACAGTCCTCTTTCTCCCTGGCAGGCATTAAATCCAAGCCAGAGATACTCAAAACTCAAGGGAACCTTGGGATTCTTAACAGACAAGAAGCAAGATAGCAGCATTTCCCTGTACGGCTCTCAACAGAGGCTGCATTGAGTGCTGAAGCTGAGCTGACCATCATCATCCTGAGCCATTCTCATGCACCCTATTACTGTTCCTTGGCAGACACGGGATGAACAGTGCCAAAAAAAATCTACAAGTAGCTGTGTTACAGTCCTTACACAGAGCACTGTATAAATAGGACACACTTTGGTTGATGTACCAGATCATTCAATCAATGAAAACTGCCTTTCAGGGGTATGCAGCTTGGGGATCTAAGTATGTTTAGGGGGGATCAAGTAACTGATAGCTATTTAGGACAACAGCATGTAACATAAAAACCATCCTAGAGGCGATCTTTTTGTATCCATCACTGCTTGCTGCAAGCTGTTTCACAGCAGGCCGTTCCTTTCTGCTCTTTCCTCAAAGCTCCACCGTCTGCTTCCCTACGTAGCAGGAGATGCAGAGCACTGCACAGATCTTGCTTAAACACTGACTTCACTAAGAGCTCACCGTGCTGGGTAGGAGCATGGAAAGAGTCAGACCACAAACCTCACTCTCCACCACATCCTACTGCTGCGCCTCCACCTCCTTTCCCAGCGCACTGATAAAAACCCCAGCACTTACCAGGATGATTCCTGCCTGGGCAGTTGCGAACTGCATGAGAACCCACTCATATTTATTGGGCCCCCACATTCCTAGCCTGTCTCCCTTCTTCAGGCCAAGAGCCAGAAGTCCAGCTGCTGCTTGGTCTACCTGTAAAATGCAAGACAAGCACCTGAGGATCATAAACATTATGCGGCAGTGGATCTTTCCACAAAGTGGAAGCCCAGATGGGCTGTTCATGTGATGGTACTGCTTCGGAGTAGCTCTCCTCATCCTCTTCTTCTTCCTTTCCCCTTCTAGGATAAGCTCATTTCCTTACTAAGCAAGATGACTTCCATTTCCACTGCTTCTTGAATATAGGGGTGACAGATACCGGCTCGGACGGCTCAGTGGTTTGGCAGCAGTGCCTGCTGTGGGGGCTGGGTCAGCTGCAGAGCCTGGTGGGGAGCTGAGTCAGATCCAAAGGCCTCCTCCTCTGGAAGGTGCTAATGGGTGCAGAGCAGACCTCCGCACAGTGCGGTGAGCAGCAGACCCCTGGCCTGGCCAGGATCGGGGCATATCTTTTTTAAACATTCTACTCGGTTTTTTAGGATTCTGCACTTGCTCAGGGTTGAAGTCCAAAACCACCGGAGGTGACAAAGTTGAAAGTCAGACCAACACGAGAGCTAAAGCCTGCTCCAGGCAGTGAAAACATCCTGGCTCAGCCCATAGAAATTATTGCCACCACCTGATGTATTAAGTATGAAAGTTCATTTGGAATATAAAGTAACCATTTCATGTAGGCTGTCTTCTCCCTTTGATCCTGTGATCTGCAAGGACAAAGGCAGCACACGCCCGTGGGAGCTCGCTCTGGCAGTGCTGTCACTGCGGGCCCAGAGCCAGGCCTGAGACCCACACAGGACAATCCTCGCTCCTGAGCTAACCAATGAAACCAGTTTGGATTTCTCTGACACCAGCTGCTGTCCCAGTGTATCTGCTGGGGCTCTGTGACGTGAATCAGACACTCACCTCCTCTTTGAACTGAGCAAACGTTTTCCGAACTCCATCTCGGTGGAAAACGAAGGCGTCCCGGTGGGGAAACCGCTCCGCTGTCTCATCCAGGCACTGGCCCACAGTTTTGTTTATAAGTGGAATGTCTAAGGTCCCTTGGATGTAGCTTTCGGTCACCCTATGGGATGCAGAAAGTGCCCTTGTGTGCAGGGCACTGTGAAGGAAAGGAAGCTGTGAGACAGATGCCAGCAGGGTTTTCTCTGCTCTCACAAACCCACCGAGCACTTCAGGAGCCGTTCTACATTAACCCATCACTGAGGTGGTCATCTCCCAGCTTACCCGATTGACTTTCTAATACTGTAATGGAAGATACTAAGAATTCCTAAGCCACGAGGTTCAGATCAGGGCTCTGGTTACAAAAGAGTGTCTTTTTTAATATAGCCAGTCATTACAGTGCTCCCAGCCCGGAAGAATCATCGATCTGCCTGCAGTACCAGCAGTACCTGTATGAGAGTTAAAAGCCTTGGTCACTCATCTCTGGACCATCTCTGCAACCTCTCCTTGTGCTATTCCAGCCTTGGTTATCGGCCCCGAGCTCCACCCAGACCGAGGACTACAAAATGGCAAACCGAATCAGACAGAAGTGGGAGGGTTTGTTCCTTCCCAGGGCCCAATGGCTCACTCCCACGAGGTGTAAGCAGCGCTTCCCACTGAAGTCAGCAGAGCGCTTTTGCTTTGCATCAGCTCAAACGGTGCTCCAGCAGTCAGCTGTCACAGCATCACAGCACAGCAGCATCCAACCCGCTGGCCTCCCCGCAGCCACAGCACCACTCCTTGCACCCCCAGAACAAAGGGGCCACCCCAGCACATGCCATGCTCACCCCAAGCAGAGCACCTCATGCAAACCACACCTGCAGAAACATGACTACAGCGGGGTTAAGACCTGCGCTCCTGTGAGATGCCACAGAAATACGAGGAAGGTGGTTCAGTGCCAGGGCTGATAAATGAACGTCAGAGCTGGTACCATCTTCCTTAGGTTTCAAAAGAACAGATACCACTCTGAAAGATGTTAGGCAAGATCCTAGGACACAAACATGTTTGCTCTCACTTATCTCTACATGTCAGGGCCACTGTGAGATATTTCCCTCCTCCAGAAAGAGTGACGAGAAACTGAATCGGTGAGCTCCAGCAAGACCTAAGTACACCAGAGGGAACCACAGGCAGCCACTTCTGTGCCTGAAGATCAAAAGGACCTCCAAAAGCACTTGGAAAGCTGCTGCCCCAGCTGGAGATGCCCAGATAGCCGGCAGTGCCGGCACGCAGCGCAGGGCTGAAACCAAAGCACCGCTCACCCACGGGGAGGAGCCCGCGGCAGCCCCAGGGAGCGCGCACTGCCTGCTGCTCGCTGTGCTGCTCTCATTCATCTGGTGTGGAAACCACCCCAAACATTTCTAAATAGCTGGCGAGATTATGGATTTGGCAGTTTACGGAGAGACCGTAACATCAGAAAGCGCAAATAGCTTGGAAGGAAAACAATGAACACGCTCTGCAGGGAGGTTCATTACAACGGCTTCCTTCTGCTGGGAAGAGGAGATGGCTGAGAAAGTTAAACAAAACGTAGTGCTGTGTCACTGCAACCTGCTCTAAAAAGACCTGCGGAGAACAAGACAGTCCTATCTCACAGAATAAAACCTGTTTAGAAGAGATCAAAGGAGCTGAGCTTTAACCCAGAGCTGCTAGCAGGGTAACGAGCTGTGTGTACAGCACTGAGTGGGCTGCGCGCTTTACTGCCTCCGGGAGGGAAACCACAAAGAGCCTACAGCCCTGGAGACAGCAGCAATAAAACGAGGAGCTACCGGAGCAGTGAGGGGAGAGAGCTGCAGGGCCAACAATGCAGGTGGCGGGGGAGAAGAGGATACCCCCACTACAAACAGACATCGGGGATGGAGGACAACCTGGGAGGCGGTTCAGCAGAGAAGGGCCTTGGCAGAAATGGTGTGACACAGTACTTGAGGAGCACAGAAATGATTCTGGAGGCCAAACTGGAGAGGAAACAGGAGAAGTAGCAAGAAGCTGTGGTCAGAGCAGCAGTGAAAAGCATTTTAAAATCACCAAGGCTTCCCCTGATGGTCAGCTGCTTCGCTCAGCAGAAAAGCAGCAACTTCCTCCGAAACCACAGCTGTCCAGGATCCAAGCGCTGCTGTTCTCCCTGGTTTCTCTCCACGCTTCCTCCTGCCCTGAGCCTTTCTCTGCCCAACAGCTGCCTGCCAGGCAGGATGCAGCCCCACCAGCACTCTCCCACCTCCTGGCTCTTCTCTCCTCACTTCTCACCTGCTTTCCTCCACTCCTGACTTGGGATATTCCCAGGTAGGACAGAGTTAAGCAGCACTTTCAGGGCCACGTGGCTCTGAAGCACTGCCCTTTGTTCAGAGATGTGGGGCAGAGGCAAAAAAAACCAACAGATCACCCCGAAATCAAATGTTCATTATGGGATCAATACCCTGCAAAGCCTTTGTGCTAATTGGCACCGAGAACTTGTTTTCCTGCCCATGAGGAACAAGATTAGCACAGGGTTATCTCCTCTGCGAGGTGGGGTTCTGCCTCCTGGATGGCACAAGTCGAGCTGCTGCTTTTGGGGGCAGCTGAGCTCCGAGAGCAGAGCAGCACAGCCCGGCCCTCTTCCCACACTCCTCGTCAGCAGCGGCAGCGCAGCTCCGCTCTGCTCAGGCAGTCACTTCTCACGGCTCTGTACGGCAGTTCACGCTGCGGCTGTAAGGGCTGCCCCAGAAGGGGGGAGGATATCATCAAACAAGCAGTAAAGAGAATTATCTTCTGTTTCAAAGCTCCTGGGCTAGGCACATATAAAGACCAGGAGATGAAAGAAAGGTCCACAGAAGAAAAGCCTTTGATAAGAGTTGAAAAAGCTTTCCCTAACACACAGAAGAGTGTTTTCAGGGAGGCAATAAAAAACACTGCAGCTCCTGCCATTCGTGAGCCATCGCCACATTGCTGTAGGGCAGGCTTAGAAAAGCCCCTCCCGTACCTCACGCTGTCAGAGCAGGAAGCCACACACTGCAGAATATCTCTGCCACATTCGCATCCCCCTATAGCCGAGTCACCTCCAGTTCCAGTGGAAGTAGAGCTCGTCTCTATGGTGACGCTCCACATTTCCCCACCAGCTGCAGGAGGAAACAGGCGCTGCCTCGGTGAGGAGCTCCCTCGGGCAGCCGGGTAAGGTGAGCCTGGGGTCAGCGAGCAGAGCCGACCTCCTTGTGCAAGAGCACTTTCACCGAGTGCACCCCCCGAGGTCACCTGGAGCCCAGCAGGCTCCGTGCTGTGCTGGGAGCAGCAGCAGGCTTTCATCGCCCGCGCTCCTCCTGGGACACCATCCAAGGGAGCCGTTACCAGCTGGTTAAAAGATACACGTGGTCTCACGTGTTTCCCCAGCACGGGGCTGACAAAACAAAAAGCAGAAAGAAAAATGGAGAGAACATTCAATTGAAATCCAGGCCCTCCAGCTGACGCAGCCTGATCTTTGTGCTTTCTGCAGTCACCTTTCCTGCCTTCCCAGCTGCTCACACAGCCCTGCACCGCCGCCAGCCGAGGTGTGACACACAGCAGGCAGAGCAGAACCTCGGCTGACACCCCAACTCCTCCCAGGCCTGAGGAGGCGATGGGACTCGCTGACCTCACAGGCACCAGAGCCCCACGGCCCGTGCGTGAGGGTTCGTTTTCAATCTGAGAACACTGAAAAGTTGCTCACGTTGTCCCCAGAAATTCCCCCGTGCAGAAAGGTTCTGCTGCCTGATCCTCACTCCTTAACACACAAACCCCGAGCCAAACGACAGCTCCTCCTTCCTCCAGTTTTCATGGCTCCATCTCCCTCCCTGTCCCAAATGTGGGGATGAAAGAATGTCAGAGAACTGTGAAATATTTCTTCACGAAGCTCTGCACTCTGAAGTACCTCGGTGACAATGCCCTCGCAGCGTGGAAGCACACACAGCTGCCTCCCAAGCCCCAGCCCCCACCCTGCACCAAAAACACACCTGCAGCTTGAAATCCGGGTCTGAAACAGCTCACACTCATAGCCCAGAATCACTAACTCGTCTCAAAACTCTTCTCTTCAGAAACACCAGGGGAGCAAAACTCACAGCTGCCATCTGGTTTGAGCTCCCCAGATTCAAATCCGATGTCTGGGAATGCTTTGGCACTCCTGTGCCGCTTATTTCTCTGCCATGGCAAAAAGCAAAAGGTGTGGGCCAAAGTAAAACAGCTTTCTGGAAGCACCAGGAGCCTGGAACGGAAGGAACAAGGCAGGTGCATCATGTGGGAATGATCAGCAGCACCGCGCTGACAGCGGGCAGCCTCCTCCTGCCCACAGCCAACAGCCAGCACGAGTCCGACTGCAAGGAGGGTTTCAAGAGAAAGGATGTTTAAATGCAGTGGGTCCAAAGGATTCCTATATTTTCTTTAATCTTTGTTGTAGAAGATAAATAAGTCACCCTCCACCTCCTCCTGTGGCACAGCTGGAGGTAAAACAAGTCGGAGGGGCCGCTGGTTTGATCTGATGGCAGCTCTCCTTTTCCTGCCTCTGCTGGCAGAATGCAAGCAAAACTCCTCATGCTCTTGGGTTTCACCAACAAACTTTACTCTGAGGGCGCATGTCTTCTTTTAGCAACACATTCCAGCAGCAAAGCAGCCTGCAGTGCCTGCAAACGAGCCAGCCCCAGCACCACGCTGCTCCTGCGCGGCAGCGACCTCAGCAGCAAAACTGCACAGAGAAACGTCGGGACGTGGGGAAAGAGCTTCCTCCCTGCCTCGTGTGAGGGCGAGGCCAGCAGATGGATCACAGCTGGCCCAGAAAGCGCTCCTACCCAGCAGGCACCCCTCAAACCTTATAAAGCAGTCTCAATCAATGCCAGGAGCTGTGTGTGATCAACCCTGACCAACGTTACGGCTGCTGACATCAGAGAACTGGTTTCGTTTTTCACCTCTTTCTCCATCTCTGCAGAAATCACCACGCGAAGGGCTGTGCAGGCCCTCACCCCGCGGTGAGCACGGAGCTGCCCTGCCAGGCGCTGACCGACCGCTGCTGCTCCTCCTCGCCGCGCTGCAGGCTCAGAACTGATCCCAGCCACAGAGCTCAGGTTTGGGGAAGCTCTGGGCCTCCACATCCGGCTTCTCATGCAGAGAAATCTGCTACGATCACCTCCCCAAAGCAACAAGTTCTGGGTCTTTTATATGAAGCAATTGCAAGGAAAGAGTGGCGAGCTAGCGCTGCTCGGCACTATCTTTGCCTCCTTGCTCTTTAACGCAACCCGGCTGGCTGTGGAGTTAATCACCTTTTGATTACTTTTTGTTTGTTTACTTTAGTTAGAGGAGCGGTGATCTGCAGAGCTTTCGCAGAGCCCTCAGGTTCCAATTCCAGCAGACTGGCTGTGTTGTCCCGTGTGCCTTCTGCACTCGCTCTGCCCAAAGGACAAGCACTGCTCAGTGCTGAGCCAAGAAACCTTCACGTTACTAGGAAGAGCTTATTCTTCTAAATACGCATTGCGAGCCACTGCTCTGCCACCCAGCTTCACATGGAATGCTGGCTGGAGTCCAAACTGCAATAAACATTCTGTGTCGCTTCCCCTCCTGATCCTGTTTCTTAAGAACAGATGTTGAAATGGTACCACCCCATCGCAGCCCAGCTGAAAAGAATTACCTGCACCCCTGAAACCCTGCCGAGCTACTTCCTGGAAGTCACACCTCCGGGTAGGATTAGTGTCTGAATTTCAGCTAATCCTTCCAAGCATCTCCCAAAGCCAATTGCTTTCCCGTCACTGTTTTTCCCAGCAGCTTGCTCCAAAAGGCAGTGTTGAACAAAAGCAAGAGCTGGCCAGCCGCAGAGCTCCTCGGAGCCACCAGCCCCGCGCTGCTCCGCGCCACCGCCCGCCCAGCAGCCTCTGCACGGTGGGACAGGGACACCGATGGCCACAGCCAGCCACGGGAGTGCTGGGCGGGGAGGAGAAGCTCGTCTGTAGGTTGCACGTTATAGTGCAGGACGGAGCTGCTGCACAAAGAAAGTTCAGCCCTGGGCACACGCATTCCTCTGCACGCTGCGTGGGGCTGTCCCTGCCCCAGGTCTGCCCCTGGGCCTGCAGACGGCTGCCTGTCTGCTGCTGCTGCTTCAGGGGGGTACCGGGGAGCCAAAGTACAGCGACACACTGAGTTAAACCTCCAGCACCCCCGAGCTGAACCTGGCCCCTCTGC
>JACDJE010000038.1:543760-577914 GCA_016647715.1 Pavo muticus | reverse complement strand
CCCCCCCCCCCCCCCCCCCCCCCCCGCACTGCCGGGTGGAGCAGGTCCCAAAGCATCTTCTGTGCGTGGGGTACCCACTAGAGCAGTGGGCGGAGGACGCGGATGCTGCGTTGCTGCGTGTCCCCCCTTCCCTTCCCGGCCACTGGCTCGCTGCTGACAGCACTGAGCCCCGTCGCCCTGCTCACTTCCCTTCCCAGCTCCCTGCCCTGCAGCTCTGTCCCTCTGCTCTCTCCCCAGGCTGTCCCAGCGGCCGCTTTTTGCCTAACCCCAAGCACTACGCCGCAGCCGCCCCGAGCCCCTCAGGCAAACCCTGTGCCTCGGCTGACACGGACTTTGATACAAGGGCTGAAATCGACTCTGACAAGGCAACCAGCGCTGCTTGCCTCTGGTTTCCTGCATCTGCCAGAGCCCTGTGAGTCACTAATTAATTTCTAGCCTTATCCACTTAATGAATTATCACAGGTACCACTTGGCTAACAGCTTTCAGCACTCTCTGGCTGTCTGTACCCCATCACACCAGAGCAGTGAGGAGCTGCAGAGCCGGGCATGCCAAGGGGAGGCAGAGGCAGCACCCAGAGGAGCCCCGCAGCACACAGCAGCGCTGACATTGTGCAGAAGGGCTGACACGTGTGCCATTCCTTGTGGCAAATGACTGACAGACTCTCTGGGCACTGCTGGGGGCTGGGGTATAAATTTGGTGCCAGGAGGTGAGCTGTGTCTCAAACATCACACAGACATTAACCAGGCGGTGCCACCAGGGTGGCCTGAGAGGTGGCCTGATTCTCACTCAGCCACTGACCTGCAGGACGATCACTGGCAGTCATTTTGCAACCCCACTTCTGGTTTTCCCCTCTGCCCAGATGGACACCAGAGTTCAGCAGTGGGAGATGCTTCAAGGCTCGCTCAGCATGTCAAGCACGACAGAGCTTATGAACAAGGCCATCAATACTGGCTTCAGAGAATCTCAGGTATCAAAGCCACAAAATATGCTCGTAACAACCGCATAATGAAATGCTGCCTGCAGCCAGATCTCTTGTTTGAGACGGTTGGCTTCAGAAGATTTTGGATTTCTCTCAGTGCGCGTCGCTCGCGAAGCACAAGGAGCCTGTTTGGTGGCAGCAGTGGTGCTGATTTATTTGGTTGGAGGAAGGAAAATCTTGTCTTTGAAATGTGAAAAACTGTTGAGCAGGTAGGTGAGTTTGTGCATTCCCATAGATGATGTAAGGCCGTATGGTGCTCGTGGCCAGGAGTCACTGCTGCAGCAAAGCACAGTGCAACTATCTGTACTGCAGGAGCACCAACGTGTGCTCAGTGTTGTATAACCACAGAGAAAAAAAATCAATGTCTGTGATACAAAAAAAAAGGAGTCAGAGCTCCTCTCCTCTCCCTGGCACAGATCTGCCCTTCGTTGCCCTCTGAACCTTGCTGCAAGAAGTGCTGGAGCTTTGCATAACCAGACCTCGCCTTGCTCCAAAGAGGGCTCTGCCATTTCATCTTACCACTGGGAGGCACGATAACCTGCTTTACCAAACCCCTATAACCTCCTGGATGAAAGCACATCAGCCTTAGGTACTTTCCACGGTATTTTCTAAGTTGCAAATCCTCGTTTACCATTTGTGATGCCGTAGCTCAGAGCCTCCTGTAATCTCAGTTACGTCTGTCTAAGATAAGCAGATCCCTCCGTGCTGGAAGAGGCCCAGTGATACCTCACAGACCAACCAAGGTGCTCCCAGGGCAGACGTGCGGAGCAGTTAAAAACGCCTTTGTAAGTGCACGTGTGCCACAGTGCGTGCAGGGGCCCGGAAACTCAAGGCTTGTTCTCACCGTGATCCCATCACTGGGGAGCACTCATTTGGCTGTCTCAGGAAAAACTCTTCCGCTGACTTTTTCGGCCGTGGGTCAATTGGGACAAGAGAGCACTTTGCTGGTGGAGCTTCTGGATCAGAAGAGAAGTTGCAAAATTTCTCCTCGCAGAGCGGAACACCTCGGTCCAACGGCAAGTTCGGGGCTCTGAGCACGGCGACGGCGGAGAGGACGGCGCTGCGCGATGCGGGGCGATGAAGGCAGGCGCGGTGAAGGCAGGCGCGGTGAAGGCAGGCGCGGTGAAGGCAGCCGCGGATCGCTGCGCGCTGCCGCTCTCAGGGCCGGGAGCGCCGCTCCGGGCCGGCAGGGGGCGCTGCGCGGCACCGCGGTGCGGACGTGGACGCGGAAGTGGCTGGCGGGGCGGCGGGGCGGCGCGGCGCCCTCGGAGCGGCCATGGCGCGGGGCGGCGGCAAGGCGGGCAGCCTGAAGGACAAGCTGGACGGCAACGAGCTGGACCTGAGCCTGTGCGGCCTGAGCGAGGTGCCGGTCAGGGAGCTGGTGAGCGCCCGAGCGTGCGGGGCCGGCCGGGAGCAGCGCGGGCAGCGGGCCGATGCCGGCTTTGGGGCAGCAGCGCGGCGCCCCGGTGTGCGGGACGGAGCCGGACGGGAGATGAGGAGATCGTCACGGTCTGTTTGCCAGAGCCGGCGCTGCCCGTCCGTGCAAATAACTCCGGCTTTGCTCTTGAAAGCGAGAATCCTGGCTGTGGGCCCCGTCAAGATATAATGTAGCTTCGCGGACGGCCGATACAAAAGTAGCACCTTCCAGAAGGTTTCTGTGCCCGTACTGTATCCGTACGTTCATTCGGTACTTCTTTCTCTTTCAGGCTGCGCTTCCAAAAGCAACCGTGTTGGATCTGTCCTGTAACAGCCTGGTTTCCTTGCCGGTAAGATGCCCGACAGCCTTTGTGAGGATGAAGCAGAGCTGGTAGGAAATATCGGGGAGATCATTAGTGCTCCAGCGGCCATTGGCTCACCGGGAGGTGGGGAAGGGGCTCTGGGCTCTTCTCTCCTCCTGGGGCGGCTGAGGGCGCTGCTGCCGATGCAGGGCGGTCGGTGCAGGCAGGGTAATGAGGCAGACATCAGCTCACGAGAAAAGGGCCGCACTGAGCAGATTGCAGAATCCTCCTGCCAGAGGATCCCGGTGTGAGTACAGAGTGGGCTCAGCAGCTGCAGACGTGCAGCTCTGTTTCAGTCGTGTTGCTGCACACCGCCTCTGGTTCGTCTGCCCCACCGTTATCTACCTCACTTTTCTGAGGCAAAGGGAGGGGGGATTCTCCTCCACCACAGTTCTGTGGGAAGCTGAGGATTTGTGGCTTGTATCGGGTGCAGACTCTCAGCGTATCCCCTGCTAAGGGCCCTTCGGTAAGATGCTGAAATGCTTCTCCTGCCTTTTGGTTGTTTTAGTCAGATTTCTGCAGTTTGACACATCTGGTGAAACTGGATTTGAGTAAAAATCGGCTCCAACAGCTGCCCGTGGACTTCGGACGCCTGGTCAGCCTGCAGCACCTGGACCTCCTCAACAACCGTCTGGTCACCCTGCCCGTCAGCTTTGCACAGCTCAAGGTAAAGCCGGCAGCCGGGCGGTTACGTAAAGCTTTGGGATGCAGCCCAGGGTCTTGTGATCCTTCTCAAGTCGATTCCTCTGGTGAAGCATCCATCCTGATGACTACTCCTTCCAAAATTCAGCTGTCTGCACTGCAGCCCGGTGGAAATTCTCTCACGCCCACTGAGAACACCGAGCTCCCTGCTTGTCTTCCATACCTATTTCATTTTGGGAAAACCAAGTAACTCTTTGCTTCTGCTTTGAATTTCTTAAATAACCACAAGTCTGTTGTGCTGTTTGTGGTCGTCTGCCTACCCTGAGCTCTGACAGCCTCCCCTTCACCATCCCTTCCTGCAGAACCTGAAGTGGCTGGATCTGAAGGACAACCCTCTGGATCCTGTTCTAGCTAAAGTAGCCGGAGACTGCCTGGACGAGAAGCAGTGCAAGCAGGCTGCGGTCAGGGTAAGGAACCTGCCTGCTGTTTTATTTTGTTTCTTATCTTTGTTGGTGATGCTTTTTCCTCTCTTAGCGAGCTCTAAAGTTCCTTCAGCCAGTGAGGCGCCAGTTCTCTGCACTGATTTTACTGCTTCCATGGCTATAAGGAAAAAACTGAGCTGAGTGGGACTCTCCTCTGTTAGTAGAATTAAAGAGGACTAAATGCTGCTTTGCTAAGGAATTGGAGGCACAGTCAGACAAAGTAACTTGTGCATGGGCTTTGTTATACTCTAGAGTATAAAAGTCTTCATAGAAACGTTATGGGAAACCACAGGGTCACGTAAATAGTTTGTTGCTGGGATTTGTGGAGCAAAATAGTTAAAATATGCACTTCTGTTACTGCCTTGCCCTGCTGCTGTGGAATAGTTCAGGCTGATGAAGCAAGCTGTTCCGCGATCCTCTGTAACTGCTAGCACCAGTTTTCCGTGTCATTTTAAAGCAGAGACCTCTGTTTCTTAGCTGCAAAGATTGATGCACCAAGAGTTCTCTTCAAGTCACACCTGCAGGGCTCGGTCAGCTGCAGCCATCTGAGCAGATCAGTGGTCAGACCCATCTGGTCCTTCAGATACACTGCAGCATTCTGTTGTGAACTCACCCTGCCACGAGCCTTCTGCAGAACCTCACCTTGTTCTCTTGGACCTTGAAGGTACTGCAGCACATGAAAGTGATCCAGTCTGAGCAGGATCGAGAAAGGCAACGGAAGCTCCAAGCAGAGCGAGGTGAGCACAGCGTCCTCGCATGCACACTGCTGAATTCCGCCCGCAGCCAGCAGGAAATATTTGTAACGGTCAGAATTCTGAGCAGGGTAGGATGGCTGGGTAGAGAAAGATAACATGGGACACGGTGCTAGGGCTTGCCTTCTTGACAGAACCATAGGATGGCTTAGGTTGGAAGATACCTTAAAATCATCTAGTTTCAACCCCACTGCCATGGGCAGAGATGCCTCCAACTGGACCTGGTTGCTCAGAGCCCCATTCAGCTTGGTCTTGCTTCCAGGGAGCAGAACGGAAGATAAATAAAAGGGGAAACAACCAAACCACTACACCACAGGGCAGTTATTTGGTTTCACAGCATCAAAGAACAGTTAAGGTTGGAAGAGGTGCCTGGAGGTTATCTGGTCCAACTCCCCTCCTCAAGCAGGGACAGCGGGAGCAGTTTGCCCAGGACTGTGTCCGGGGATTTGTTTCCTCGTTCCAATTAGGAATAGATAAGCAGGTAGTAAGGAAGAAGCCAACAGCAATCCTTTATATCATTGGAAAACTTCCTGTTAA
The DNA here is from genome assembly GCA_016647715.1 of Pavo muticus. NCBI lineage: Eukaryota > Metazoa > Chordata > Aves > Galliformes > Phasianidae > Pavo > Pavo muticus. Next base: position 572,743 of record JACDJE010000038.1, on the reverse strand, counting down.
TCCCCAGAAATGGAAAAGAAGCGCGAAGCAGAACAGCGAGCCAGGGAGGCTCAGGAGAGGGAACTGAGGAAGAGAGAGAAGGCAGAAGAAAAGGAACGCAGGAGACGGGAATACGATGCTCAGAGAGCTGCAAAACAGGAGGTGGAGAAGAAGACTAAAAAGGAAACTGCGCAGACCCGAAGTAAGTGGTGTCCACAGTGAGCTCAGGTAAAGGTTTTCTAATGTATGCCTTGCGGAAAGGAGTGAACAAGAGCACTGCCACAGACTGCATCGTGCTTAACCTGCACTGTCGTTTTGATAATGCCAGATTTGCATTTATGTGGCTTGGGTACTGAGAGAGACCGGGCTGGGGGAAGCAGCGCAGCAGTAGGCTTACAGAAGCCTACAGGCAGACAGCTGTAGGCAGGTAAAACTGTCACTTAACATCTGGGTTCCTGATGAACTGCAGGTTTCATACAGTTCTGAGTGTTCCTAAGAACTTCCTCTCCACTCATTTAATCTCAGATGTACTGAACTACAGGTTTAAAGCCAGATCTTGTGCAACACACAGACACTCTGCTCCTTTTTCACTTCTTCCCACGAGAGTAAATCTCATGCTTTTCACCCTAAGTGAGCACAGTTAAGTAAGGAGTTGTTTGAGAAAACTCGGGCATGGCACAGGCACAGAGACTGCTAAGGATGCCCGATCAATTCCTCACCTCCTGTCTCGCAAACATTCTTTCTGCAGAGCCCGCCTCCAGTCCTCGTCCGCCTCAGCCGGCCCGGCACAAGCACTCGTGGTCGCGGTCGGTGCTGAGGGCGCTGCTGCTGGTGCTGCTCTGCATCCTCTGCACTCTGGCTGCCTGCAAACTGACGGAGCTGCAGCACCAGGCGCTGTGTGTCAGTGTGAACGCTCTCTATGAAGATGTAGTTGCTGCTGTGCAAAACCACAAAACCCTGCAAAACATGCTGCAGCAGAACTCTCAGCAGTGATTGTCCTGGATGGGCTCTTGCTTTGTCAGCATCTCCTTTCACCATCCACGCAGCCAGAATTCCTATGGAATTGTGTTCTGATGAAACTGCTTTTTACCCGTCAGCATTGGTTTGCTGGTCCGCTCCCCATAGAGCAGCAGTTACTGTTTGGATCATCTGTGCACGTTTCTCAGCTGGCCCGTCACTCCCATTATCTGCCTCATTAACTTAATACTTCTTGCCTGCAAGGGATTTACACCTAGATCTTAAGACACAGAAGGATGTCAGTTTAGAGGAGTGGAAAACAAAAGGCTCTCAGTTACCTGGGTAGTTGTAGCTCTGTAATGGAGGGATAAGGTTTTTTAATACATACCCATTTCCTGCTCTCGTTTCTATTAGTGCTAAAATTGATGACGTGGCTGTATGGGAGTAATACATGTAGGCCTGCTCCAGGACCAATGACATGTGTGGAATGGCTGTGTGTCTGTGTCGGAGTGAAGAAGCTGATTTACTATGGAAGGAAACTGAAAGTTTTCAATACAACATTTTTCGCATCAGTTTGTCTGGAGTGTTTGCATTGTTAATGCAGGACAGCATTTGTTTTAGGTACAAGTCCTAGGAACAGCCAAGGCTGGTTTCTGACTGTACAATAATCACTCGTTTAGCCAGCTAGGACCAACAAAGGAGCTTCTGGCCCCTGCAGCCTCCTGTGAGCAGGGGGATGTGACGCCGCAGGAGCGCTAGGTGGCACTGTGGCAGCACAGAGCCTGGCACAGACTCCACCTTGGCTGGGAGGTTTGGGACGTTGTCTATAGAAGAAAACTCAGCTGTGTAAAGGCATAATAATTCTAAGCGATCTCCACACAGGAAAACCAAACAAGTCTGTCATATCCTTCCAGGGTTCGTGATTGCTAAAACAAATTGAAGGGTAGGTGCAATGATGCACGTGCAGGTTTCAGAGTAGCCATGCTACAAACTCCACGGAGACATAGCTGTGTTTGGCACCTGATTTGCTCCCTCTTTTGTAATACCTGGAACGACTGCTGATTGCATTATTGCACTGACACGAGGAATGGCAATTCCTCTGACCCACTGTGACTGCACTGCTACAAGGAAGTCATCTATACCATTCCATGTCAACGCCCAAGGTCATTACTGAAGCAGTAAGCCTTCGCCTTTCCATGGCTTTATGGTACACCTGTAGTTCTCTCATTACCTTTCAGAAGAAATCAACAGCATGGATTTAAAGTAAAAGGATAGAGAAGCTTCCCATATTGCACGTGTTTTCTAAGCTTCCTTGAAACAGCTTTAGGTTTTGCTTTTGGTATTTGACTCACGGTCTTTAAAAGGTCATGGCTTACTACCCAGAAATGCAGCAAACAACATCCAAAGCAACACAGCTGCTGGCAGCACCTGGCAGCAACCTGCAGCTCCACTATCTAGAAGAGAGTCCTGCTTAAGGCAGCAAATGCAAGGCTAATCAGATCTGTCAGCGCAGGTCAGCAGCACCTTCTGGCCACGCCGAGGCGCCCGCTGCGTGTGAAGCCTCTGCAGCCCGTGGGTGCTTTTCCCACCTGAGGTGGCACTGCCCAAAGGGTAACTTCGTGCACGGAATGCAGTTCAGTTCATACTCAGCACTTATTTCAGTAAGCGCCTCTGTAGCAAAAGGCCTCAACTGTCCTTGTGTGCACACCTGTGCTGATGGCCTTGTGGACAGGCAGGCGTTCCCCAATCTAATTAAAAGAAAGCTTTTTCTGCCAACTGTTTAGACCTCATAATTCCAGCACATATAATCAGATTTCAAGACCCTCTATAGATTAAGCTGTCTGGAGACTGAATCAAGGCAGTCTAAATTTAAATCTGAAAATTAGTCTTACTCATTCCCATCTGGCAGCAGAGAACAATAAAAAAGTCTACCTTGTGAGGTAAAGTTCTTCCCCGTCGGCAGGAGCTGGGGGCAGCACCACGCTGCTCTGAGCAGCGCCATTTGTCACACCAAGGGGAGGGAAGGTATCTGCTTGTGGTTTGGATACCAGTAGAGAACACTGAGTGAAGACATGCCAGGATTACAGAATGGCTGGAGGTCAGAAGGGACCTCTGGAGGTCATCTGGTCGTACCTGTCCAAAGGTATGTGTGTGTTAAGAAATAATTGATGTTATTATAGAAAATGTTTTATTCCCTTGGAAGAGGTCTTGACAAACAAGAAAAGCACTGCCAGTACTGTAAGGCATGTCCAATTCATGCTGTTATGGGAGGCATTCAGCATCTTTCTGTGTGAACTCCAGCCATTCAGCAATTTGATCCCATTTCCCTCTGCCATGATAAGCACCGTAAGCGCTTCCAGTCCTTAAGCTGCGATGGAGGAGCCCACTTGTCCCAGAAGGAAGGCGAATACAGCCAGAGGAACCGTAAGATCCTCATCCATCTGGGCTAGCCAGTGCCATCCAGACAGAGCTCAGGATCTTGGGAGGTCACCTGCAGGTAGATCCTCCTGGAGAGCTCGGGGCCGACCCTGCGGCAGGTTGCTGTCACGCCGGTGCCGCGGCGCACTCGGATGTCAGCCAGCATGTTCTCCCGCTCCTGCTCGGAGGAGCATCTGCCGTAGGCCTACGAGCAGCACACAGGAATGGTGGCATCATCTCTTTGCATCCATTGCTCAAAGAAATGAAATCAGTAAGTAAACCCCACACACCTGTGACAGCTCCACATTTCACAATGAGAGCACATTTTTCACCTGGTCTCTCTGCAGATCTCACTTATGGGTGTGGAGGCAGACAGAACCTGAACTGTGCTCAGACAGAAAGGAGCACTGCTAGGTGTGACCCTGCAGCAGGTAAGAGTGGACAAGTAAAGCAGGGCTGTGTTACTGTGATGTCACTGGCAATTCCTTTGGCTTGTCTCTCTGAAGGGAAGCTCTCACACAAGCTCCTCAGGACTCTGCTCTGTAAAGCTAAAGCAACGTGTGCCAAGGAATGGAGTTTGTTCACCACCTTACTGAACAGCTCACACAGAGCCCTTGTGTCAGAGCTAACAGAGTTAAACTATTTCTGCCATCCTCACAGTAGCTGGCTGTCTGCACACAGCCCTCCGTATGCAGGAGGCATCCTTACCTGGACCAGGAGCTGAGGAGAAGGGTATGCAGACACAACAGCCTCAGCCATCTCCTCGCTCACCCGGTTGAATTGTTGTATCTGCCTCTTCCAAACTTCAAAGAGACCCTTTCCAGAAGGATCCACTTTCACACCTCTGCACCACTTGTTCTCTAAGTAAAAAGAGAATCCTGTATTCTGCTGCTCTCGTCTGCGGACAGAGGATGGAAGAGTGACTACCAAAACCATCCAAACTCCTGTACCTGTTATCACACAGCCAGAGAACCACCTCCCATGCTGTGCTGCTACAGACACCACTGGCATCAAAATTCTGAAAGGTGACCCTGCTTTCTCTACACACAGTACCCATTTCCTACACGCAGGCCCGCATTTCCTGTTGGAAAAGAAGCCATCCTGTAGCTGGGAGCAATCCTGCCAGAAGACAACATGCATGAAGACTGCTAAGCAAGAATTGACTTTCTGACTGCCAAGGACAACAGAACACTTTTATGTGTCATTTTTCAATCTTCTCATGGCTGAGACATGGAAGACTGCAGCTGCTCTGATAAGAACGCTAGGACTGTGTGAGACTACACGAGTTTGCTTCCTTTGCTCTCACCCCTAACGTGGTGCTGTCCCTTCTCATCAGTGCAAACAGCTGAAGGGTTCACAGTCAGCAATGTCTCAGTCTCTGAGGAACAAAGACTGGTACTGTAGAGTCCAACTCTACTTGCGTTTCCTTCCCCCTTTTAAAATCAGTGTGAGAAGACCACCTTGACTTCATGTCAAGTGAGACTACAACTTCGATTTCAAGTCTGCCTTCACCCCTGCTATTCCCTCCTAGTAAGCCTGAAAGCAAAGCCTCTCCAAAGAGGACATAACCAAACATCTGCTTACTCACTTGAATGGTGCTTCAGCTACAGCTTTGGTGAACATAGTGGCAAACTCTCCAAGTTCCTCCCAGCTCTCAAAAAAAGAGACTTGGACACGCGTGCAGAGCTGCAAATCCACCAAGGCCTGCAAACATCATTGAAAACAGCAGGTGGAACAACTCATCTTCTTACATCAAACTCCACTCAAACAAAAACAGACCTAACATCTTGGTGTAAGTCAAACACCCCTTCCTTCCCCATTTTGGGAACAGCTTAAGGCAAAGCACTCGGGGACACTTTGCTTCCTGCTGTTTAATGGTAGTTTAGTGCCTTATCAGCTGGAGGATTCCTGTAACATGCAGGCAACTCACCCCGGGCAGCAACAACTGGCTTTACCAGCAGGCCATGAAGTATGGGAAATGCTATCAGATTCATTTAGCACTTCCAGAATCAAGGTGAACGAGACATGTCAGCCTGCGAGAGAGCAGGTCTGGAACTGAGCAGAGGGGATCTAAAAGGGCTCTACTGACTGTACATAAACCAACAAAAGCTGAAGGTCCCAGTCCTGGAAAGTGCGTGATGGGGTCAACTAGAGGCAGGCAACAACTGCATGCCTGTTCTACTCACATCTTCCACATCCAGTCTGGTTATCTCCAGGCCAGGATCCTTAACTTGTTTCTTCCTCTGATCTCCCCTATCTTCTGCCTGGCTTCTACTCACTGTTGCCTGTTGCAGCCTCTTTTTTGACTGAGCTCTGAGACATCTAAGAAGAGGAAGATCAAATTGGGAATTCTGAAGAGCTAGGCTGCTGTGGAGCGTAGAACGACTCAGTACCAACACCCTGTACTAAGAGACACTGAATCTGTAGGAAAGGTCCATTAAATACAAAAGCTTCACATCTGACTAAGAAAACTGCTCTGCATTTATTTTTCTTAAGCTACAAAAGCCTTTCAAGAAAGCATTTGTGAACATTTTCGCCACCCTCATACCCTCCCCAGGTGTTTGTCACTGCGGTGACGAGCTAGACAGACCTCCGCTTCTGCTCCTATGTAACGGATGTGGAGCAGTTCTTTGCATGCTCCAGCCTTTGCTAGGAGGAATTACTGTAAACACTTACTGCCTTTTCAGCCAGACCACACTGACACATTTGAGGAGAAAAATTCTCACCTGAAATATTTTTCTACTTCAACAACTGTTAGAGCCAGAATTTTCCCAGGCATTTTCTCCATCACACGAGCTACAAAGCTCTGCAAGGTCTCCTTCTGTTCTGCACAGCCTCGAGCCTCCTGCAAAGATCAGTAGAAGAAAGGAATGGGAGCATTCCGAGTTGCACAAACGAGCCCAGCAACCTACAGCCCGATGCTGCAGCTAAGTCTTTGCATTGGTGAAGTTCTGCTCCTGTAGCTCTCAGGTGCAAACAGACAGCACTTGATCTAGTAACAAGTTACAGTAAGGAAAACAAAAACAACAAAACACACAAAAAAAGCCCCACAACATACTTGACCCGACAGCATCTGCTAAGACAATGTTACCTCTTAAAAGCCTCTAAAACACAATAGATAGGAAAGAAAGCTTGCCAGAAGTCTGCATTACACAATCTCAGTGTTTTTAAGCAGGTACAGGCTTCTAAAAAAATCAGATTTATGACTTACTAAAACCACAGCTACCAAATGAAAAGGGGTGGCAAACACCACCCTCTCCAGAAAGGCACATTCAGAGAGCACAAAAGTTATAAGCAGTCTTACTTGCTTGTAGCTACGAACCATGGACAAGAACTCTTCCAAGCCAAGCAGAACCAGGAGATTTGGCTCTTCTGTCCATTCATGGCCGTCCTCAGCCTGCCCAGATACAAAAACAAACAGCCAGACCAACAGCCTGTTTATAATTCAAAATCAAGCTGGTGCTCTCAATCTGAGGTAGGGAGAAGGCTAGAGGAACGTTTGCTTGGGATGCTACAAGCAATTACTATCAAGTGCAAACAACGCAGGAAGAAAAGGGCAAGACAATCAAGATTTTGTCCCCGCACCTGAGACAGCACTGACTTCCTCCTCCAGGTGATGCTGCAGGGAACAGCCTGACTCTCAACCACACAAGAATAACTTGCAGACTGCAAAGCAGCGCGGATCTGCGCACCACCTTCTACCTGTAAGAGAACTGAGATTGGCACACGGGTCAGGCTCCCACAGCAAGAACTGGTGTAAGGCCAGCACAGGCTGCACTGAGTACCTGGATCCAGCACCACAGTGATGTACTTCTGGCACTCCCCCGGCCGCTGAGCTTTCAGCACTTTGGCGAGGTTCTTCTTTCTTTCTTTTTCCTCCTCCTGCTGCCTCTTTCGTGCTTCCCGGTCCTTTCTCCTCTGCCAGGCCGCCTGGCAAATCGCCTCCCTTTCCTCCTGGCTGTACTTCGGCTTCTTTGGAGGAGGAGAAGCTTCTGCATTTTCTCCACTTTCCAGAGGCCCCTCAGGCCGGGCTGTACGCTCACTCAGAGGGGCTGCTGGCGGGAGCGAGGGTCCCCCAGAACCGAATGCATGACCCGGGCTGACGGAAGGTCCTCCCTCGGGTAACACCGCGGCTTTCGGAAGAGCCCGTTCCCTGCAGCCAGCCGCCAACCACTCGTCGCTGTGACAAAGGCCATCTCCCTCAGCCGCATCCCCGCCACCCGCCCGGGGAGGCCCCGGACTCACAGTCCTCTTCGGTGACCCACCGGGCGGCAGCCTCCTCCTGACCCTCTCAGACAGGGGAACGATCTCTACCTCATCCTCGCTGTCACTGCTCAGCACCACAACACCGCTTCCTCGCCTCAGAGGAGGAGATGAGGCCCTCGGGGGGGCCGTCCCGCCGGCTCCCGGCAGCGGCTGCAGTAGAGCAGCGAAAGCCTGCAGCTCCTCATCGCTCTCCTCAGCCCCCGCCATTTCCTCTCCCTCAAGAGGCGGCTGTTGAGAGGAAAGAGCGGGCGGGCGTTTGGCGCGCTGCGCGGTGATTGGCCGGATCCAGAGCGCATGCGCCTTCAGCGGGAGGTGACTGGTCCGAGCACGTGTGCACGTGTGCGCTCCAACCAATCGCCTCCCACTGCTCCGGAAGGGGAAGTGAGGCGGCGCCGGAAGATGGCGGCTTGGGGAAGGCTGTGTGAGTGAGCGGCGGTCCGGGAGGCGAAGCGGGGCGGCTGAGGGTCTGTGGTAACCGCGCAGCGGCGGGGGTGCGCTGAGGTGGAGCGGGTTTGAGGCCCTGGCTCGCCCTAAAGCAGAGGACGTTCTGTTGGAAGCTGTGCCGGAGGGGTTCCCGGTTCGCTCTCTCGTTAAAGGGCAGCGCTGGAAAAAAACGTTCGCCTGCGTTAGGCCGGGTCCGAACAGCGAGGGGTGCTGCTTTCAGACAGCGCCTGTTTGCGTGTTGGAAGGAAGGAAGGAGTCTGTAGTGCGAATTATGTTGTGGTGACATCAGAGGCCATCAGGGACCGTAACAAAGGATTCCTTTTTCCCTTGACTTGCGCTGGTTGTAACTCCAGGATTTGCACACAGTGCTGAAGCTGCTATGCTCAGGACAGTAATTCTGTGGATATATTGCCCTGAATTGGAGTCCCCACATTTTGCTTTGTTAGTACTGGTTGCTTTCTTCTTGCTTTGTTCTTCACATCCCTTGAGATGCAGCCCGTTTGCAGAGGATTTAGGCCAGGGTGGTTGAACAACAATTTGTCTTGGAATTTCTTTTCCTCAGGGCTTTTGTTTAGCTCTAAAGCCTTTAACTGCTACCCTCTAAATTGGGAAAGAAGAAAACCCCAAAACGTGCATCTTAATTTATATATTTTTCAGCTGGTTTTGTTGTTCTTGTTCCAAATGCAGTTCTGTCCGTCCCACAAACGAGCCTGGCTGCTGTCAGATGTGCTTCTAAGAAATCCGGGGGCAGCTCAAAAAATCTGGGTGGTCGCAGCCCTGGGAAGCGCTACGGCGTGAAAAAGGTAGAAGGTAGGTCAGATGTCTGCTGAGCCTTATTGCATCCGTGGGCTTTTTCAGTTATCCCCTGCTAGCTGGGCTAATTGTGGAGCGGCTCAGCAGGAGGTGAGCGGGGCATTCTTCCAAGAGACAGGAAACAGGAGGCTCAGCAGAAACTCCCCGTCCCCACGGGCAGGGGGGGCAGCAGGAGGGCACGGGGAGTCAGCCCTCATCGCCAGCAGGTCTGCGAGCGGCCAGAGAAAACTGCCTGTGGAAAACACTCTGATACTTTGCCTCTCTGTGGAGCCTACGAGGAGGGTACCCTGTGGGATACCTAATAACTTCAGTGCCCTCTCCCTCCGTGCTGTGTTAAGAAGTCGGGTATTTTAGATGTTTACAAAGGGGGGAATTATGACACACAGAGGAAGCCAAAGTACAGATTCTTGCAGCTAAGTGCTTAATAATTAGTGAGTTTGCTCACGAAAACATATCAGTGTTAAAGGTAGTATAACAAATGCCTTCAGCAAATAGAAAATGCCTTGTAGCCTAGAAGCAATCTCCTCAAAGACCAAAATTGCTTTTTCCCACTATTTATCAATCGCCCTCTATTTCCTAACAGCATTTTCATTTAGATGCTTTTTCTTGTCAGTTTTTCCATAGAAAATTCCCACAGAAAGTTCTTTAAGTCCTGGAACCGTTTGTTGTTCTGCCAGCCTCGGGGCCTCAAGGAGCTCCGCTTCTCTGCACCCTGACTCTGCCACTCTGTTGCAGGTATGTTTGTGCACGCAGGCAACATTCTGGCTACTCAGCGATTGATCCGCTGGCATCCAGGGGCTCACGTAAGTCACACACATCTTGTTGTAAAACATGAAGCACCAGATGCTATTGAAGCCAGGATATCAAACACCGCAGACAGATGATCTGACCTGCTGTAGTGAAAGACCTCCAGCCTTTACTTTCTAACACCAACCTGGCTCTTTTCCAGGTGGGGATGGGCCGGAACAAGACACTCTATGCCCTGGAGGATGGGATTGTGAGATACACTAAAGAGGTTTATGTACCCCCACCCCGCAGCAGCGAGAGCAGGGAGGTGATCTGCTCTCTACCCAAAGGTGCAATTCTTTATAAAACCTTCATCAGTTTTATCCCTACCACTAAGGTAGGAAGCTTTAAGTTGGTCACCATGCTCTGAGTCTGCCGTGTGATACAGGAACGGGTGGGAGGAAGCAGCTGGGACAGACTGCAAGAGCTGGACTGCTGTCTGAAGAGGACAGGAAGATTCTTGCTCTGAAATTAACTGTGCTTTGCTCTCTTGCTCCCAAAGCACACGTAGTTGGTGTTTAGGCATTGGAATCATCTGCTGGCCGTTGTCAGTGTTCAATAAATGCACTGGAGTTCTTGAGGGTCTTGACTGTTCATAGAATGTTACCTGTGTTCCTTCAGCAGCTCGCCTTCCCCTGGAGATCCTGTTCCATTGTTCCACTGAATTAGTTCTATCTAGAGTCGCCTTTATGACAATACTTGTCCTACTAATAATTCCATCTATCTTTACTCATTTTTAGTCACTGCTGCTATATTTGTTTCTTACCTCCAAGACATTACAGAAGAGGACAGATTCCTCTCCAGCTGTGTCTAACTCTGCATCCCAGAAAGGTAGATTCTTGCTAGTATCTAACTCACCTCACTGAGTAACTCAAATACCTGGAAGCGTTCAGTTTATAACCATGTGAGGCAATTCTGTGCTCTTAAAGCTAATTTATGGCTGATTTTAGAGTGTCTGTTAAGAGGCACAAGTCTGGGATGGTATTTGAAACTCAGCAGCCGGAGGTGTCTCATAAAGCCATAATCCAGAATAATCCACACTCTTTATGTCTTTCCTGAGTCATTCCACGATTGGTTATGCTACTTCAAAGAAAGCAGCCTGAATGCCTTATGGCCAAACTGATCTCATTTTATCTACAGGTTTGTAAACAATTTGAAGCATTGGCTTTACAGTAGAAAACAGGTTATCAAAATTGGCAGTGTAGTGACATTAATAGATTGTCTTCTCTGCAAAAGGAGACAAGGTAAAATCATACATCAGAAATGTGTTTCCACCTTTGCTTTATCTTCCCCATGGAGACTGCCAGCCATTTTGCCCATGCTGCTGTCCTTTCCCAGGCTGCACACCCAGCTGTGCAGTTTATCTCAGCGGTCTGTATTTGCACACAGCACTGCCAACCCCTTCAACCTCAACTTTCTTCACATCTCTATCACATAAAGCTGCTGCAGACTGCAGAGGAGCATTGCCATGAGAGCACACAGCGATGCTCTGATGCAGATTCACTCCGTCACTAACAGGTCAGGATTCCCACTTGGTATCTGATACACGGATAAAGTAAACAGTTTATATCCTAAGAAATAGATGAAGTAGCACAACACGACCATCAGAGGTCAAATAGCTGGCATGCTTGGCAGTACCTGCCACACCCTCACAGAGGTAATGATCCACCAGCCGCCTCCAGGAGCTGAGCAGACCTTCACCTTTGCTTTGCCCCTCATGCAGATCAAAGCAGCTGGTCTGCTGCTGATCCACTGCCTTGTGTTTGGCAAAGGGAAGAGCAAGCAGACGTCCCTGGTCACTCCAGTCAGAGCCTGACGCTCAGCAGAGCTCCTTGGTTCTCCATGCTGCAGGATGGACGCCCAGGCCTCCAATCAGCTGATTGGAAATAGGAGTGAAGCTCTGAGGTTCGGCTGTTCCCTGCAGATGGGAATGAAGTCCCAGGCACTTCCGTCACTGACACGAGGGAAGGAGTAGCCGGGCAGGCTGAGGTCACACAGCTGTGTTTCGCTGACTTTGGTAGCTGGCCGGGGCCTGGGGAGGGTCTGGCACAGCACGTCTGTCCGTGGCCTCTGAGGGGATTCCCATTCCTGAGAGAGCTGCAGGGTGCTGCAGGGCTTGCTCATAGGGAGGGGGCAGCTGTGGAGAGAGGATCAGAAACAAGCAGGTCACCCCATCTCTTCTTCCACAGCAGACGCAAGGCACAAAAACACCCCCTGCCCGAAATTAAATTCCAGGCCTCAGAGCAGCAGGCTGCTGGCTGTGAGCTGCAAGGCAAGAGCTGAGCTTGGCACTCTTTTGCCAGGGGGCAAAAGCTCACAGGAGACGCTGCAGCGCTTCCCACCCGTTGCCTCCAGGATGCCACGTTAGGTTCCTGCTCTGCCCTGTGCCAGGGACTGGGCACTGCTTGTTGCAAAGCCAGGAAAGAACTGACTTCTGCTGGATCAGGGCTGTTGGTCGCTTCCCTTTCGCTACGTGTGGGCTGTACGGGGGTCTGACAGTTTGTAACTTCATCGAGTTTTCAAGGCTCGGTGCTCCTAATTGAAGCCCCTGGGGCTTTAGCATGCATGCTTCTGAGCAAGTCACTCAGGCACAGGGCAAGAAGTGTTAAGAGTTCAATTGCTTGTCCCTGGTGCAGCTGGGCCTCGTTTCCTGTGCCCTCAGAGCTCTCACATCAGGGCAAGTAATCATTAGTTACAAACCCAAATGCTGAGTGCCAAGCGCTGACCGTTCCTGATATTACATTGCAGCACTACAAGCTGAAAATCCAGGTAAATCGGGGTGCTCTGTGCTCTGCTAAGGGTTTCAAATATTCCTGTTCTGCTTTAGTCATTGAGGGCTTTTTGTTCAACGGGAGTCTCTTGGGATGCTGCCACCAGACCCGCCTGGCAGCTGCATTTGCTCTGCTGTATTCTGCCGAGGGAGTGCAAATCTTAAATGCCATAGCAGGCAAAGCCTCTGGCTCACAACAAGCCATGAGTGCTCTGAGGCAACAGCGTGGGGCTGTCAGAAGCGTCCTGCTGGGAGAAGGCAGCGAGGAACCGCAGAAGCCTCACAGATCCAAAAACATCCCAGGCTCAGCCTGGCACAGAGCAGTGATCAGAGGGGCCCGCTCTGCCATCAGCACTTCTGCCCTCACTCCCAGCACAGGCATTTCTGCAAACGCACCGGGAGAGATGAATCATTAACCGCACAGATGTACACAAAGGGAGCCTCTGAGTACATCGTGTGCCCTCCCCAGAGATAAAGGCTATCGGAGAACGGCGAGCGCGGGGAGCAGAGTCCATCACCGCTGCCAATCGCTGGGGCCAGAGCCAGAGACGGACGGGAGCAGCGCTGCGCCCGTGCCTTCCCGACCGAGAGCAGCCCTCGGCTCACCTCCTGGGAAGGCTCCGCCCACAGCCCAAACCGCTCGGCGATCATCTGATGGATCTCCCGCTGCCGATCCTTCTTCCGCACGCTCTCATAGCTGGGCAGGCGGGGCTCCCAGGAGGGCAGCTGGTAGCTGCCGGGCTGCGCGACGCAGAACGGCTCCTCGGCCTGGAAACACCAAACCCAGAAAGGTCAGCACAGCGGGGCTCTGCTGGGAGCCGGCGGCCCAATGCCACCTCAGGATGCTTCAGGCTCAGAACTACGGGTGCTGCTCCTTGAACCCTTTAAAGAGGAAATCCACACACCCTTCCTGGAAGTAATTACAGCACAGGTGCACGATGCAGGTGCTCTAGGAGATCCCAAGCTCCAGGGATCTGCCCAATCAAAGCAAGACATATAAGGACAAGGTGGTGCCCTCTGCAGCACCCCTGGGTCTTCCCCGCCAGTTCTCATGCACAGACAGCTTTCCCAGAGCCCAACACCTCTTCCATATCCCCCAAGACCTTCCCGGAACACCACAACCAGTCTCCTTTCAGGGTCATGGGGACCTTCGCTACCCTTCCCCCCAGCTCCCCTTAGGGAAAGCAGCACCACCTGCATGCCAGGATTCTCAGCAGCGCTCTCCAGCCGCGACGCTCTGCACTGGGGTCCCACCAGCCTCTGGTTGCCGCTGAAGTACGGGGGTCGGCAGTCCTGGAACGAGGGGTCAGGGAGGAGGAGCGAGCTGAGATCCCTCCCGCCGCTGCAGCTCCGGAGGAAGAGCCGCCGGCTGTGCCTGTGCGCCGCTCCCGCGCCCCTCCCGCGCCCAGAGCTCCCGCACGGTCTGGCCGGGCAGCAGCAGGTCTGCTTCGGGCACCCATGTCGGCCGGCAGCGCTGCCGGGCGCCGGAGGCTTCACGCAGGTTCAGCAGAATTAGCTTTTACGGGGGGACAGCATGACATAAAAAAAGGAAAAAACAGAAAACCGGGCACTCGGCTGTTCCATCAGCGTAGCTAAGAGCTCCGGCACACGCTCAAGGTCACAGAATTTGTAAATGCTTTTCTATCCAGGGACTCATTTCGGAGCAACGCTGCAAGCAGCTCTGAGGAGCAATTACAGTTCTGTTCCTGAGCAGCTTTGCTCCACTTCAACGCGATTCCCTATAAAGGCGCTGAGCAACAGCCAGCAAAGATTCCTCCCGCCGAGAGGGGCTCCGGGGCGCTCCCTGCTCTCACACAGCCCCCGTTTCTGCCGCACAAAGCGGCGCGGAGTCTTCGGGCGGACCGCGGGGCAGAGCGGGGGGCGGAGGGGCAGCGCGGCACCCACCACCCCGCCGCTCTGCGGGAGCCCACCCAGCCCAGGCAGGGGGGAGCCGCCTTTCCGCACCCCCCGCCCGCCGGGGCGCCACGGCCCTCCTCTCTGTACCCGGGGTGCTTCCGAACTGCCGTCCCCGCATCGCTCGGAGCAGCGCCTTCCCCGGGCACCGCACAAAGGCCGCGCCGGCCGAACACGCCGCTTCCCGGCCCCCTTCCCCGCGGGGCCCCTTCCCCATAAAATGGAGCAGCGTGGAGCCCTGCACGTCAGCGTGCGTACGAAGGAAGGGAAGGAAGGAGGAAAGCGCGTCCCGGGCCGCCGAGGGGAGCCGCGGCGTTACCCCCCCCCCCCCCCGGCAGAGCCCAACACGAGGGCACGGGGCACTCACGCACTGCCCGGGGCTCTGGAAGAGGCGGCATGAGCAGAGGAACTGGCAGCACGTGGGGTCCCGGCGGTACAGGAGCAGCAGCAGGACGAGCACCGCCACGATGAACACGGACGTGGACACCGCTGCCAGAGGGAGAGGAGACGCAGTGAGCGGCGGGCAGAGCACGCTGCCCCTTCGCCCGCGGGGTCTGTAGGAATAAAGCAGCGCGAGGAAGCCGGACTCGCCCGCGGCCCGACCCAGAGACACCGAGAGCCCCGCGCGTCCCCAGCGCTTCTCTCGCCGTAACAAGAGATGTCGGCTCTGTTCCCAAAGCGCGTCCCACGACCGGCTCAGCTCAGCGCCGCCCCGTACCCCCGCGCTGCCCCGAGCGTATCTCGGGACGCGGCCACGGCCCCGCGGAGCCTCCGGGTCTGCGCTTCTCGACGGACCGCGTGCGGGGAGCGGAAGTCGTTCCGGCTGCAGGGAACGGACCGAACGCTCCCGGTTCCGTCCCGCTGCCGCGGGGGACCCCGGAGAACGTCCCGGGCGCGGAGCCCCGGCCGCGCCACTCACTGGCAGCGATGACGATGGCCAGGACGTTGCTGTCCATATCCTCCTCGCCGGGCTGCGCCATATCCCCACCGCTCCGCTCCGCTCCGCTGCCCGCCGGGCCGGGCCCAGCACAGCGCCGGCAGCGGCACCGCCCCCCGGCCCCATTGGCGGCGGGACCGGAGGTCGCCGTGGCGACGCGACGCGCGGGCGGAGCCCCGGGAGGGAGCGGCGCGAGGGGCGGGACCGGCGGGGCCGCGTGCGGGAGCCGGGAGGGAGAGCCGTTAATTAACGGCGCAGCCCGAGCGCGGAGGGGGACATCGCCCAGCGGCCCCGTGCGCTGCGCCGCGGGACGAAGCGGTACCGCAGAACGGAGCCCGGGGGGCACCCGCAGCCCGCACAGCGCCGACACACCGCACCGTAGAGATACAGATGTATTTGCGGAGATGTTGCATATTTCAGGTAACTTTACATAACGCTCCCGACGCAGATTTTGGCGCTCCGCACGGTGCCGGCCCGGCGCGTACCCACAGCTGCGGCAGCTGCGGAGCGCGGGAAGAGGGCGAGCAGCGAGCAGCCCGCACAGCGCGGGGCTCCGGAGGTGCTGAGCGGGCGTCCCCATCCCCAGCAGCACCCCCAGCCCCCCCCACACACACACGCAGGCAACGTCCGTCCTCGGGCTGCTCACAAACTCCAACCGCAGTTCCACACGTGGAGCAGCTCCTCAGCGTGGAAAGCTGAACCCAGCCGTCCCACGCAGCGCTGGTCTCGGAGAGGAGCGGCACGGGCGGTGCCGCCGCCGGGAGGCGAGTGGGAACGGGGCGCGCCGCCGCTCCCTCGGGCGGGGGAAGCAGAAGCAGCACAGTGGATGGAGCCGGCCGGATCTCGCCCATCTCTTTGCTTTGTAACCAGGGAAGCGCAGCAGATCCCGAGAGCTTCTGCTGACCCAGGAGAAAAGAGCAGGCAGGGCCGACGGGCCGTGGCACAGGGCAGCTGCCATCGCACTGCATTTTGGCAAGAGACGCATCCCGCCCGGCCCGGAGCTGTGGGTGGAGCAGACAGAGGCCACAACAGCCCACAGCGGCTTCTTGGGCTCAAACCGCCCTCTGAGCATCGGCAGCTCCAGCCGTTTGGCACAGCCGGGCAGCTGCCCTGAGCACAACGCGGCCCCCTCAGCCCCATCAGGAAATGGTAAACAGCAAAACAATAATAATAATAAAAAAAATGTAAACAACCCAGCACCCTGCCCTGCAGCACCAGGACAGCCAAGAGAACAAGGTATGTTACAGTCTCAGGGGACATGGAGACACGAGGACATCCCGGCCAATGCGGGGTCTCGTCTCTATTGCACTTTGCGTCATATATATTTCTATATGTACTTATAAAAATACAAACTAAAGGGCTGGGGTGGGGGGGATGAGATGCAAGCCCTGGGCCAGCAGCAGCTCCATGCACGTGGCAGGCTTTGCCCTATCCTACTCCTGCCCGTCCCTGTGTGCCCTACCCTGGAGTCCCCTGCCAGCCTTCCAGGGGAGCAGCCCACAGCACGGGGCCTGATCCTGCAGAGATCCAGCCTGGGCAGGGCAGAGAGGGCAGGGTGCTGAGTTGGAGCAGAGCCCACCCCTGTCAGCCTTCCCTCCCTCCTCCATCATCCCTTCCCAGGACACCAAGGCCTGGATTGAGAACCACGCAGCTCCCGGCCATCAGCGCCCCACGGTGATGGGCACCCCGGCACGCTCCCCATGGCCAGCAAGTGCCCATTCCTGGGGGAGATGGGCAAGACCGCCCCCCCTCCTCCAAAAGAAACCCACAGGAGGATCCCCTCAGCCCGGCACTTCCCCCATTCTCTTCCTCAAGTAACTACGGTGTGAATCGCACGGGGTGATGCAGTCTGGAGCCCCTCCTAGGGCAGTGATGCAGGAGGCCCCTCGCTCCCAACGCCGCCCCCGGCTGCTCCTGCTACCTCAGCCGCCCATCAGGTTTGATGGGCCCCAGTTCTGATTTGGGGTCTGGGGACAGTGAGCTCCAGGAGGTTTTGCTGCAGATCTCCAGGGAGGAGCAGGAGGAGTCGCTGCCGACACAGACGTCCGCCACTGCCCAGAAGGTGCTGATGGCACTGTCTGCCCACTCGTCCAGTGCCCGCCCCGTCAGCTGTGCTTTCTGTGCCGCCGCCACCTCTGCCTCCTCGGGGTGTGGCAGGTTCAGGATTCCCCCCAGGCCCTGGAAGCTCTGCTCCATGTACTCGTTGCGGGGGGGGCCTCCGTGCAGCCAGCTGCTATCATCTGTGCAGGACAGGGAGGAGAGCTGTTACCGCTGCTGATCCCAGCACCCCGCTCCTCCTCCCAGCACCCTCAGCATCCCGGCCCCTTGCAGCCCCCGTAGCCCAGCCCAAGGAAGAGGGAGGCAGCTGGAGGACGGAGGATGGATCCGGCAGACCCGTAGCAGCCTACTGGCCTCGTTTGACACACACGGATACACAGATAGAGGAGGATGGCTCCTGCAGTGTCCTGGGCTGCAGGTGAGCACCAGGGGGAAGCACATCAGACTGCCCACAGAAAGACCTCAGCCCCGATCTCCAGAGCATCCTCACCTTTCCTGAGAGGCTGCCTGCGGTTGAAGGTCTGGGGCACCACCAAGAACTGGTTCTCCCCCAGGGGTTCCCAGAACTGGAGCAGGCGGATGGTCCAGACGCCGGGGCGCAGAGGCCGGTTCAGGGGCGGCTTGTACTGGGTGAATTCTGTCTCAGCATCCACCGTGATGTCGTAGGAGGCGGCAATAACGAACGTGGGGTCGATCCACACCACTGTGGCTGTCAGGTTGGGGCCTCGTGACCACTTCTGCATGGCCACCGGCTCGTCAAAAGGCCCCATCAAGCCTCCAAAATTGCGGAAGAGCCTTTCCTTGGGGTCCCACTCCGTGCCCACCTGCAGGGACAAGAGGCATGAGGCAGTGGGACGCTGGGCAAACAGATGCTACCAGCTCAGGATTTATGCTTCACCATCCCATCACTGGGAAGGAATGAGCTTTGGAGCCCAAAGCACCCTGCACTGCTCTCCTGTCTGCCTGCACCACATCGGTGCCAATCCAGCTGCATGTGATGCCCTCTGCAGCCAGAGGTGTTGGCACCAGCTGCCTCAACCCCCCCCGAAAGATCCCTTCAAGCCTTTTCTCCACTGTTCAGCTCCAAACTGAAGCCAAATTCCCGGACAGAAGTTCATTCCCAGCCATGACAGCGGCATTGTGTCCCTCTGCCTCGCTCAGTGTGCAGGCTTGGAGAGAAGGAAGGGCAGCATGGTGTAGAAAAGCTCAAGAGGAAAGCAGGAGTTTTGAGGGAAACTTTTCCCATACCTCAAGGTTCTGTAACCGGTTTGCCTGTCCTCCATGACCTGCCAGCTTCAGAGCTCCTTGGGGCATCATCCACACCTCCAGGGACTCTGCCCGGCCAGTTGCTGAGTTCTGCACTTCCTGCATCACCAGGTAGCCCTGGAAACGGTCGTCATAGAAATACAAGTGAACACTGGATGGGAAACCTCGGGGCTCAAATCTGGAGAAAGACAGAGGTTGCACAACTGAGCATCAGCATCCTCCCAGCACGACGTGCAGCCGCCCCTCAGAGCCTGGACCAAGCCGTGGTCAATGCCCCACCTGCAGAGCTTCTCCTCCTCTGGTGCCACCACAGACGCGGCTTTGCGGAGCCCCAGCCTGGAGAAGCCCGTGTAGAAGGTGAGGGTGACGTCGCTGAGGCCGCCGAGCCCGTCGACGCGGTCGTAGATGTTCTCCCAGTAGGCCTTCAGGGCGGGCGTGTTGGGGGGGTAGCTGCCATACAGGTGGGTGTCCAGGATCTCCAGCACCTCCTGATTCACCGTCGACTCAAACTTGCGGGCAAAGAAGGTGGGTCTGGAGAGTTGCTGGAACAACACAGTCATTTCTAACAGCAACGGTGGCTTCCCTTCCGCCCTCCCACCTCAGCAGGGCGGCTGGGTGTGGGGCAGAGCGAGAAGAAGCATGCTAGGATCCATCCTGCCCCATGCGATGGCACAGGCTAAGGAGCAGCAAAGCACAGACTGTGTGTGGGATCCTCTCTGGCAGGAGCAGTGGGAGCAAAAAGTACGGTTACTTGTAACGCAGATGGGTTCCAATCTCTCTCACTGCCTTCCCCTCTACTTGCTCAGAAGCATCCATGTGTCATTCACTCCTTATCTGCAATCTCTGCTCAGAAGGGCTCCCACCCTCCAAAGCCCCTGCAGAGCTCTGGCCACGTGGCACAGCTTGCAGGATCAGCGCTGTGCACCATGCAGTACTGCAGCCCCTTGCTAGAAAATCCTGCTGAGGGACAGGGATCTCCCAAACCTCCACTGTTCAGTTTACATCTCAGCTTGCTGAGAGCACAGGAGGATGTCACGAGGCATTTTGTCCTGCCAAAGAAGACAGCACTTTTTTCACAGGTTTTAAAGAACAGAGATTTGCCCCAAGTAATAGGTCTGCAAAGAAAGAGCAGGGGAATGGGAAAGGAGGTCTGGGAAAAGGAGCAGCATTGCGAGCAGAAGCCTGGCTGCTGGGCAGGCAGTCAGCATAACCCCGCCAGCAGAGCACTTAGATGCATCTGTGCTGAGCCCCACTGGGGCTGGAGAGCCAATCCTGCTCCTGTTCCTCTTGGGCTGGGGTGAAGTTCGTGCAGAGCAGCTGGCACTGCACCCAGGTGTGCTTCTGCAGGGGAGCTCAGAGGAGAGCCGGGCACAGAGACAGGGAAGAGGGGAAAGAGCAGAGGAGAAAGGAGGATCTTTTTCACCTGTAGCCGGAGGAAGTCCTGGGGTTTGAAGTCATTTGGGGAGCACCCGCACCAGTCGACTATGTGTTTATATTGGCACTTACAGCCCAGCTTGCGGTTCCAGTTGGTCACTCGGAGGTTGTTATCGACCAGCGTCTCACAGGCGTGGCTGTTCTCCAGGACCGTGTGGAAGAAAGACTGCATAGCAAAGAAGGGACAGGAGACCCAGTGGGGATGGAGGATGGGCTGTTAATGGAGCCCCCACCCCTCACTCACAGAAGAACAGGAAGGCCTGGATAGCTCCCAGTCCTCAGCACAGGGCAACCCATAGCAGATGGGCTCATTCATGCACATCACTCCTTATCCAGCCCAGAAGTGTCTGGAGCCAAAGCACAGGGCTGGATACAAACACATCCCTCGGCAAGTCTGCTCCTCTCCCCCCCTTCTTCCTACCACCAGTCACAAAGCTGCAAGAGCAGAACCTGCAGTGCTCTTCCCAGCTACTTGGGGCAAGGACGGAGCGGGGCACTGTTCAGAACAATGGGGGTCCCACCAAAGCCAGCACCACGTTTTCGTTCGTTTCTTGGGGAGAAGGAATAAGGCTGAGATAAGAACGCAGTTCTCACAGCGAAGGCAGCTCTGGGCCCCCCGCCCGCAGCCAGCAGCACCCACCTCGGCCGGCAGCAGCGTGTAGGTGTAGAACTGCCGCAGCTGGGACACCAGCTGGTCGTCCGCATACACCACGTACTGCACGAAGCTGCGGGTCAGCGAGAACCAGTCGGAGCCGCCGTCCACCACGATGCCCTCGGGGATGTGGCGCTCGCCCAGCCTCCACATGTGGGAGTCGCACTCGTGGAACAGGCGGTCCAGGCCCTGCTTCTTGATAAACCTGGGCAGAGGGGCGAGCACGAGGCGTTAGGGACGTCACCCGCTTTGCCAGCACACGGCCGGCAAAAGCTACGGATCTCTTGCAGTGTAAAACCAGTGGATTAACACAATAGAGCTGGCTGCTCAGCTCTGGCAGCTACAGCCACAACAACCCCCTGCCCCACTGTTTTGTTTTTTCCCCTCACATCTTCCCACTTTCCTGTTCCTCCCCTTGGTCTTTAACTGCGATTACCTGGCATTGTCTCGGCCGTGAGACTTCAGGAAGTTCTTATCTCGGTACTTGGACAGGAACATCACTAGCTCCTCGTTGGTCCTGACAGGTAAATTAGAAAGCGTTAGTGGGATCAAGCAGCCCAGTAAACACTCAGGCTGCAACAGGCATCAGAAAAAAGGAGCCTCAGGCTGCTTGGTAGCTGCTGACTCAGTCCCTTGTCCCATTGCTGGGCAGACACAGCCCCTCTGCTGTCTGGCACCTGCTGAGGTGTGCAGGGATGGTGCACGCCCATGTGTTCATGTGCACGTTCTCCTGCAACACCCAGGCAACAGGAAAACACGGCCTCTGAGGTATTGGCTGGCCTCCTCTACAGAGATGGGACCAGCCTTGCCCTGAAGCACCATCATCAGCACGTGGGTGCAATCTCTAACCTCTTCTTCCTTGAGCTCTCTGCTCCTCCCAGCAATGTTACTCCCAAGGCTGCTGGGGAACCATGCAGCCTGAACCCCTCCATCGTCCTCCCTGACCCAACAAGGTCCCCACCTCGTGGGGTAATCAGTGGCACTCAAGTTGATGAAGAAGTCCCAGGGCCACTCGGTCAGCTCCAGCAGGTCCTTCATGCTACGCAGGTACATCTTCAGCAGGCTGGCACCCCCCCAGATGGTCACCATGCGCCAGGGTGTCACACGGATGTTGGGGTAGTGCTGGGCCAGCTCCACGGCCTCACGATGGAGGTAGTTGGAGCGCTGCAGGGGACAAAGCTCACGGTCAGCAAGCACTCCTCTTCCCAGGGCCCTGCCCTCCTCACCACCAGCCCTGCTCTGTTACTTTCTGCCCTCCCCTATCTGCCTTCCTGAGCAGTATCAACAGTCAGACCCTGCAGCTCTGTGGTGCCCCAGCCCACACCACAGCTAAACTTCATGCTGCTGCTCTCAGAGGTTGGACTGGAAACTCTGGAAAGGGCAGCCAGACCCCACCCGCTGCCAGCACCCCCCCATGCCCCCAGACCCCAACCCTGCTGGCAGCCCAGGCAGCCCATCTCTGAAGGGCTCTCTGAGCAGCAGCAATGCCAAGATCTGCTACCTGCCCAGGGCACAAGCAGCCCCTTTCATTTATATTGCTGAAACAAAAAGTGGGGAGCCAGAATAGAGTTGCCTGCCTGATGCAGCTGACCTCTCCTTCCACCAGGCAAACTGACTTCTCCCTGGGATCTTGTGATCTATGGCATGGACACTGTTTTGGCACTAGCCGTAGCTTTTGGCTGTTTCTTGGCTGTTGCCAGTGCACAGAAATAACAGAGCAGAGGAGCAGGGTGTGAGCACTGCACCTTCTGGGCTGGAGTACAATCTCTCCCCTGCCCACGTGAAAGGAAGCGGCACTGAGGGGAAGGTGAGCACAGACTGCTTGCTGCTTGTGGCCCCAAGGGCTGAGACCACCCTGCTCCGGGCAAGGGTGACAGATTCTACTATGTCTGGGGAGGAAGAGACAGCTGTGGGAGAGTCACAGTGATGACAAACCCTACCCAGTCACTTCCTCCAGTACAGGAGATGCCTCATCTCCATTTAGCACCTGTCTGCACCCGCACCTCTACGGACTGCTCGGGTGATGCACCATTAGCACATCCTCTCCCTTCTTCCCTCCCCCCTTCACATACCTTGTCGACGTGGATGTAGAAGAAGTGCTGCTGGTGGTACACAGCCTTGATGAGCCGCTTCAGCTGGCGGACGGCCCTGCCGTGCACCACCAGCATGTAGGCGATGCGCACAGGATTGCTGGGGGGCACCTGCTGCAGCCGGCTCTCATCCCACTGGATCACAGGGCTGACCTTCCCTGCACGAGGAAGCGAGGGCTGTCAGCCACCTGCCGGCTTTGGCTCCAGGCAGCACAGCCACTGCCCTACCACACGCTGCAGGGCACCTCGGCATGACCAGTGCCTTGTGCTACACTGACAGGGACATGTTGGGAAACGAGGGGTGCCCTCCTTTAATGCGATGGAAAGTGCAGCAATGACAGCAGAGCAGCAAGACCCCAGGTCACAGCAAGCGAGCATTTGCTCAAACACAACAGCAGTGGGTACAGAAATAAGAGAAAGAAGCTGCTTATCTTGGGAAGGCCTCAGGTAGGCAGGGATCCCCAGAGAGATCCCCTCACCTCCACTGCCAGCCCTTGAATGAGGGCTGGGAAGGGGTGGATCCTGGCTCCACCCCTTCTGGTCACTCAGGTACACTGCATGCAGCTGAGCTCCCCTGGGTTGGCCCTGCCTTCCTACCAGGTGCTCCATCACTGGCTCAAGCCCTGACTCAGCATTTCCACTACACCTCCTTTGGCTATTCAAAACAGAAGATGCAGCTGCACCTGGCTCCAGTCTCTAAAACTGCTGCTGGTTGGGATGAACAGCCCAGCTGTGGGAAGCTGGCACAGCTCTGATTGGATTACAGAGGCAGCAGAAATCTGGGAATCAGTGACAGATTGAGGCAGCTTTGGGCCAGGTGGGCCAGCCTGGCTGCACGAAGGAGGCGGCCCACACGTCTCACCAGGACACTCCAGATGCCCTCAGGCAGCCGGTGCAGGTGAGCAGGACTTACCGGAGAGCGGGCAGTGGCGAGGCACAGACTGGGGCATGAGGCTGCCGGCCCGGTGCAGGCACACCACGTTGGCGATTTCCTGTTGGCACTGCTTGCTGCTGGCTCTGGCCAGCGCCGAGAGGGCATCTTTGCCCGTGATCTCACACTTGGGGGTGAAGCTGTTCTCGGTGGGCTGCGGAGCCCCCTCCACGCTGCCTGTGTCACCCTGCTGGAAGACGGCCAGCTGGGCGTCCCCGCGCGGCTCCGTCAGGTTCCTCCGGCTGGAGGAGTCCGGTGCGGCCGGCAGCCGCCGTCCTGCCCTGTGCCTCGCTGTCACAGCTCTCACCACCTTTGACACCAGAGCCCCGGGGCTGTCCAGCCGTCCCCGCCATCTCCCGTGCTTCCGGCCTGCGCTGCCCCGGCGCCCAGCAGAGCTGTCTGAGTCCTTGGAGCCATCGCCGTTTTCGGGCAGCCTGGCTTTCTTCTGCCGCTCCTGCTCCAGGTGGATGCAGAAAAGGACACAGTATTAACTCAGGCCTGCTGCCATGTGCTCAGAGCATCCTTGTTCCCAGTGCTCAACGTCTGCGTCCCACCGGAGCCCAACAACCGACACCCTTCTCTGTCATCCTCAGGACACGCTGAGGCACAGCAGTGCTGGCTGCTGGTGTCACCACAAGCAAGGGAGGCACGGAGACCCCTCACTGCAGGGCTGAGCAGAGGAAGCCCAGAGCAGTGATCTGACCCTCCTTCGCCCAGCAGAATAACTAGCTTCACGTACAGCTGCTCAGTGCTGCAGCATGCCAGGTGCTCCAGCAGCAATGAGGCCTTCACTCCATTCCCCCACCCAAAACCTCCAACTCCAGCCCCACAGCACCTCCCTGCATGGCGCTTTGCCCCCTCACAGGGGCAGTCCCCAAGCCTCTATGTGCCAGCAAGAGAGACACTGGTCTGCAGCCCCCATGGCTGCAGCACCCAAGACACACAGCCAGGACATTGCTCCAAGGTCCCCTCTGCCTTCTTGCCACACTCCAGGGTCCTTTGCGGGCAGAGAGCAAGCAAGGACAAGCACAGGGCTCCCCTTGCTGGTGGTGGTGACTTTGCCAGGTAGCAAACAGACCAGCTCCTCACTGTCACAATCACACTGAGCCCAAGCTGGCTCTGAAGCCCAGCTTATCCAAGGGATGGAGCCCCAGACAAGAGGCGGCTGTACTTATTGGGACTGAAAGCGTAAGGGAAGAACCTGCTGTGCTCCCTTCCCCACGTCCTGGCTCCCAGCACTCGGCTGGAGCGGATGCAGTGACCGCCAGCTTCTCTAGAAATCCCTTTAACAAACCTTCCCACGGAGCCAAGTGTGTGCAGAGGGAACAGTTAATTGCACTTCATTACCTCTGCCAAGCTGGCTGATTAGCACAAATGAGTTAGCCTTGGGGAGAGCGGAGAGTTGTTCCCGGACACGCAGAAGTTTGGATGGCAGCAATGAGGGAGGCAGCTGCAGGGCCAAGGAGCGGAGCTGCCCGTGGGCTTGGCACAACAGATGCCGCCAGATGCACGAGCCCCAGGGGTTACTCTGGCCACAGTGGTCCCATTCAAACCCTTTGGGAGAAGCAGACTTGGGCACCAGACTGCAGAGCTGAGCACCAGGGGCATGGCCAGGGCTGCCCAGGGTTGGGAAGGGCTTCGGCTGGCACAGCCACCAGCACAGCACCAGCCAGGTGTCACTGCAGGCAGCGAGACCTGCTGGGAGCTTCTCTGGGGCAGCAGCACCTTCTGAGGATGCACAGATGCTCACAGAGATGGTGAGACCAAGTTAATTTGCTGCACAAGCCTCCCTGTGGGCATAGCTGCTAGGAAGGTCACAGCCAGGAGAAATCACGCTGTGCAAAGGCTGGAAAGCATCTGGCAAGACCTGCCTGCTCCAGCCAGCCCGTGTGAGCAGCAGACAGGCAGAGCCAGCACGGCGTCCCTGAGCTCCCTGTGCTGGGCTGAAGGGTCTCCCCACGGCCTGCAATCCTCAGCCACAGGGCTGCTCGGTTGCCACAGGGCTGGTGTGAGCAGGGACCAGCTGAGCCCACTGCCACACAGCCAGGTGTCACAGCCAGCCCCAGCCAGGCGGCGAGCAGCTCATTAGCACTGCACAGGCCCATCTGTTTGGAGAGTTATGGACCTGTTTTCCCTGCATGTCACAAGAGCAGGGAGTCAGGAAGTGACTGATGAGCAAAGAGTCTCTTCCACAGACTGAGCCCAGCCCCACAAGAAGACCTCTGGCCCTGCCAGCACACCCCGGCACGGC
Source organism: Pavo muticus (assembly GCA_016647715.1). Classification (NCBI taxonomy): domain Eukaryota; kingdom Metazoa; phylum Chordata; class Aves; order Galliformes; family Phasianidae; genus Pavo; species Pavo muticus. Next base: position 546,777 of record JACDJE010000038.1, on the reverse strand, counting down.
TCCCACGCACAGAACCCCACGTGTCCCCTGGAAGGAACTCGGCTGCTATTCACAGCAGGGAATTCCTCAGAAACATCACCAGCCTTTCTGGAGCTGCCAGCTAACAAACTGAACGGCTTCTAATTACCGCACCACAGCAGAGCCTTCCTCCCACCCAGCCAGGCAGAAAACAGCTCCAGCCACGTTGCTCTGCTGTATTTAGGGCTCGCGCACAGGACTTGTTGGCAGAGCTCCTGGGAGAGCCAGCAGCTGCCCGTCCCTCCTCCCAGCACACACGGATGACTCCAGCCACCTGCCAGTGCTCCCCTCCTCCATCCTGCATCCCCACTGCCTCCATCAGGGTCCGCATGGTGCCATGGAGCCGTGGGCCAGGCACCCAGATCCCACCTCCCTGGAGCAGAGCTGACTTCACACTGCCTGCAGCACGGCGACTGAAGCACCACGTCCCACATGCAGGTGCTGTGGCCGTTGTCCCCATGGCACCTTTCCTCCAGAGTGGCACCAGGATGCCACATGGCCCATTCCCACATCCCATCCCTCCTGCTTCCCCGCTCCTGTACATAGAGCCCAAACTGCTGGGAAAGGAAGGGCACAGGGACTGACTGCACCAGGACTTCCTTTAGGAAGCAGTCAGTGAGCCTGAGAGCACAGCCCTTGCATTGCCAGAGCCTCTGCAGCACAGATGCCAACTCCTCCCAGGCACCTCTTCCCTTTTTTGCAGGACAGAGAGGATGCATCCATCTGGGCCTCCAGGTCCTGGATGCTGCAGAGGGCCCAAATACACATCAGAAACCAGTGATGAGAGAGAGGAGCAGAGTTAATGACATCTGGTGTCCTGCAACGTTCCACCTGGGCTTGACTGACCCTGGTGCCTGTCAAATACCAGCCCTCATCAGGAAAAACAAATGTCAAAATGTTCCAAAGTCACCAGGGGGACGCGAGGCTCAGCTGCCGTTAGTTCAGCCAGCAGCAGGTCCTTAAACTCCTGAATCAAATGGACTCAATCACAGCTCCTAAAAACAACCCGGCTGGGGGAAAAAAAAGCAAAACCAAGAAATCTCAGCAAAGCTGGAAGAAAAGATGTTTTGTAGGAAGCTTCTCCGGAGGCTGCAGCACATGGATGACAGCAACACTCCAGCACCAGAGAGGGGCCTGCTGCCTGCAGCGAGGAGGACAGGAGGGAGGTGAGAGCACGAAGACGTGACTGGGCTGCAACACTTCTCCCCAGTGACAGCTCCTCACCTCCACCCACAGACACTTTGTGGTTTGTGTGCTCAAACCTGTGCTGTGCAATGAGCCAGCAGCACCGCAGGCCTGCCGTGTGCTGCTCAGGAGCCAGCAGTGCTGCTGTGACAGTCAGAGGCTCCGCTCCGTGCGGGTTGGGGCACCCATGAATCCCACCTGAGTGCCCACCATGCTGGTGCTGCCTGCAGTGGATGTGCTGTCAGTGCGGGCTGTGAACAAACACAGCAGGTCCCAAAGCACCAAACACAGACCAGACCTTTCTCTCCAAGCTGTCGGCCTACACAGGGACGGGGGTGGCTGATCCTGGTGGAACAAGGTCATCTGGCTTCCTGGATGAAGAAGTCCCAGCACGCCAATTGCTGCTGCAGTAACACAAAATTCAGCGTTGACCTGGGCGAACGGAGACTGATACACCATAAAGGAAAGGTACAGCCAACAGCAGCCAGAGCAGCCCTTTTTGGGAACACCCAAGCTGCCAACGTGGGCACAGGACATGCAGGGTAACCATCAGCCACAGCACTGCTCTGAAGGGGAAGGCGAGCTCGCCTCAGCCCCGATGCTGCATGGTGCATGGCAGGCTTGCAGCTCCCTTCTGCTCACTCCTGCAAGTCACAGCAGGCTTGCGGTGGGGATGAGCCAGGCTAGAGCAGTGCCCATTAGTGGGAAGAAGCCATTTAGTCGAGCAATTAGGTCCCAGTTTCCCAGATCCATCCAAGCCTGCAAGGTCAGGTTCTCCAGGGAGAGTTCTCCTGCCTCCATCTCTACCAGAAACACCCCTGGGAACAGCGGCTCCTCCAGGCTGGCTAAAATCAGAAACTGCAGGAGGGCACAGAAGCAGAGAGCTTTGTTGTCTTCCTAAAAGTAACAGTTAGCTGGACTTTTCCCAGCTTGCTGATGGGTTTGAGCTGTCAGTAGAGTTCAGGATGCTTCTTGCATTCTCCAGAGAGGCTTCTCCATTCCAATCCTAAGAGCTGTGAGACTGGTGATGGTGAATTGTTCCCTGTACAGACGAGGGGGCCCATGGCCAACCCGTCAGTGCCCAGCTCGGTGCTATGAGAGGCACAAGGAAAGCAGGACGCACAAGGAGGCTGCACAGGGCAGGAGCAAAGGCAGGCAGAGCTGATGACAGTGGCACCAGGAACTGCCTGCCCAAGCGGGCAGATAACAGCGGACAGAGGAGCAGCGTAGGGCGGTGCAGGGAGGGAAAGGGAAGCTGGGATTAGTGAAGTGCTCCAGCCAAGGTCAGAGAAAGAGGACAGGGCTGTCAGTCACACCTGGCTGCCACAGCTCGCACACTCCCAGCATCTTCAAATCAAAGGTAACTCCATGTCCCCTCTCCTTGCCACATGCAGCTCCCGGTTTTGACTCACCGCTGTGCTCACCCAGCCCTGGGGCTGGCGATCGACCTGCTGGGTGTGTGACCGCCCTACAGACCTTCCTCCTGCTTCCTTGCAAGTGGCTGCTCCATTCCTTTTTGCCCTCGGGGAGAAGTTTCTACTCCATGAAAACTCCTGCGACTGCAGGGGCACCTCCAGCAGCCCGGGAGACGGCCACGGAGCGGAGGTGAGGAGCTCCTTTCTTTTCCTTTCCTTTCCCTTCCTTTCCTTCCCTTCCCTGTGTGCTCAGCAGTACGAGCTGTCGCTGCCGCTCACCCCCCGCAGCAGGCCAGGCCTGGGCACAGCGCGAGCAGACCTCAACAAATAAACACAACGCAGTGAACGGCCCGGAGGTGAAGAGCTCCGTCGGGAGGTGGAAGCGATGACCACACGGGC
>JACDJE010000038.1:472098-543320 GCA_016647715.1 Pavo muticus | reverse complement strand
CCCCCGCCCCAGGCCCGGCCCGGCCCTGCCCGTTCGCCGTCCCCCCGCGCCGCACCTCAGCCGGGCCCTCCTCGTCGAGGCCGGCGGAGCTCCAGAGCACGAGGCCCTGCAGCAGGAGGATGGCGAGGGCCGTGGCCACGGCCAGCCGGTACCGCCGGGCCAGCTTCCGCACCCGGGCGCTCGCCACCATCGTCACGGCCGCTCCGCCGCCACGGGGCGGGCTGCGGCGCGCACGCGCGGCCGGGGGGGGCGGGGCGAACGGCGCGGGCACGGCGCGCGGGCACGAGGGGCGGGGGGAGTGCGCGTGCTGGAGCGCGCGCGTGTGCGCTGCCGGGGAGCGGGCGTGTGTGCGCGCGTGCGGCGCTTCCCTTTTGTGTGTGCGCTGGTGTGGGTGCCTGTGCGCTGCGCGTCCACGCGCATCCCCGAGTGCAGCGGGCCGTGCGCGTGCTTGTGCATGTGTGCGGGGGTGCGCGTGTTCCTGCACGCGGCACGCGCTCGTGGCAGCAGCGTGTCAGCGCGGCCGTGCGGAGGGCTCCGAGGGGACGAGGTTCGTGCAGGACGAGGGCGGCCCTCGGGATGTCGGAGGGCCGGGGGTGCCCTTGGGGAGGCGTTTGGTCCCGAGGGCGCTGCCCCCGCCTCTGCCCTCCCGCCCCGGGCAGCGCTCAGCGCTGTGCAGAGCCGCCCCGTGGCCCCGTGCGGGCGGACGCGCTCAGCTTCGTGCCGGGCTGCTCGCGGCCGTACCTGCCGAGCTGCCGCCGTGCGGAGCCGCGCGGTGTGCCTCGTGTCCCCGCGGTGCCGCGGAGGCGGCGGGGTGCGGGGCGCCACATCGCTGGAGCTCTCCAGATCCCCCGAGGCGGCGCTGCGGGTCTCCACCCGGTCTGTACTGAGACCTCGGGCGGCTCCTGGGCCCCGCAGCGCCCGCTGCCCCCCCCGGCAGCAGCTCTTGCTGTGAAAACTTCCCCCAGGCGCGGCGGAACGGGGCCCGGCTCCCCGCAGTTATCCGATGGACTCACCACAGTAGCAGTTGCTTTAAGTGAGAAAGGAGCGATGTTTTATGGAGAATAACGCATCGAGCGTGTGCCCAGGAGTAAATGATGGGCTGAGGTGGGGGTGGGAGCGGGGGCTGAGCCACGGCCCGTCAGGGTGTGCTCCCAGCGGGGCTGTGGGGGCACAGAGCCAGGGCAGACTGCCCTGGGGAGCGCGGGGATGTGAGGAGCCGTTTCCCAGCAGCTGTGCAGGACGGATGGGAGCATCTCTGCCAGCTGCCCCCCAGCCCGGGACACCCAAATGCAGGGACTATTTTTTGCTCCCAGCATGGTTGCCACATTGGGCACGAGGTCTCTGAACGCAGCGGGTGATGTTATCCCCTCTTGCTCAACCTCTTCCTGTCTTGGGCTGTTCCAAAGAAGCACCGGAGCCTATGAAAGCAGCAGCTCTGTCATGCAGCCGGTTCCTGGCTGCCCAAAGCACTGTCCTGATGCCCCAGAGTGGGTTTCAGTGTCCCGAGCAGCTCCCGCTGCCATCGGCCCAGCAGACAGCAGTGCTGGCTCCCCATCCTCACTGTGCTGTGTGCTGCTGGCTGGGAGCCACGTTGGCATAGAGCTGCTCCTGCTCCTCCGGATGGATTTTGCACACCTGGGTATAAAGGGTCTCTGTGTTCCCTTCCAAGTTCTAGGAAAAAGAGCGAAGAAATATAAAAAAAGAACTATTGGGATGGTTTCTCCAAGGAACATCCACACTGCTGGAGCCTCTTCCACCCCTTTCAAGCGCCCAGTAGCAGCCGCAGGGCCGGAGAGCACGAGGGCACCCTCAATATCTGCACTTATCATCCACCTGTAACCCGCCCATCCAACCCGGCCCTGCCCCACACCGGGTCCCCCCATTACAGCCCCTAAGCGGGGTTTCTTCCTGCTGCCACCTTGTGCTTTCCCACCTGGCCAGGCTTCTTGACCTCCGAATATTCAGTGGCTGCTTGTGGGGATACAGGGGCAGCCCTGATGTTGCTGTACAGTTGGCTCTGCTCCGTGCCCGCATGGCTGATATCCGCATATTCCAGCACCTCCTGCAACCAACCGAGAAGAATCGGGGTGTGCTCCCAGCACCTCCCATCCCACTGCCCTCAGTGATCCGTGCTGGGATGGTGGCAGGAGCACAGAGTGCAGCACTTCCCCCTTCCCGCACAGCTCCCCGGGCCCCGTGCCGTTTGCCTTACCGCGTTGGCTGTGCCACGAGTGCTGCCCATCTCGATGGGTGCTCCTGCGAGGGCTGTGTGAGATGCAGTCACGGTCAGACAAAAGGGAAAGCAGAGGAACAGCAGTGTGTGAAACCCTGCACTGCTGCGGCCAACCTCACCGCAGAGCAGGAAGGAACCCGGGGCGCCTGACCCGGAGCAGATGTGCAACAAACGCGGACCCACCAGAAAGCTGGCAGCCCCGCAGCCCCTCCCTGTGCTGGCACCAAAATCTGCATCAGATCTACCACAGACAGAAGAAGGCACAGCTGACAGCTCTGCTTACCCTTCTTCCTCTTCCAGGACAGAATTACCAAAACGGCAGCAGCAAGAGTGAGGAAAAACAGAACCACTGCGATGCACGGGATGAGGATGCCCATGACTATGTCCAACCTGCAGGAGGAAGGAGTTTCTGTTCTCTCACCTCTGCTCAGCAGCAAAGCCAGCAGCAACCACTGCAGAGCAGGCACGTGGGCATGGGTGGCAGCTGCTCCTGCTCGCTTTGCTCGGCTTGGTCATGTCTGTGGGCAAGGGGCTTGCCCGGAGAGCAAGGGAAGCAGGCAGGTGGTCCTCAGCCTGCAAGGAGCAGCAGCAAATGGGACACCGTTCTGAGAACTGCAGCACCTCCAGTGTTTTGAGAACCCCTTATTGCCCCTATTGTTCTGCTCTGGTTTGGATGCGCTGTTTGGTGACCTGTTCTGCTGCCAGCAGTAACAAGGCATGGTCACTGTGTCGAGGGCACTGTTTTAGAGGAGGGGATCAGCCATGTGCACACTGACGGGAACCTCAGCCTTCCCCACGTCTTGCATCACCTCCGAGAGGCAGAGGAGATGGGAATCTCTGCTGCTGCCGTCCCACCCTTGGACAGCCCCTGCGAGGCCATGTGTGACTGCAAAGCAGAACAGCACCCAGCTCAGCGCATAAGCGGCTTCCCACAAGCGAACAGCCCCTGCGAGATATGGGGAAGGAAATGGGATCAGCTGTGCAGCCCAAGGTCTCTTCTCACACAGCCACGACTTGCTGCTTTCTCCTGCTGCTCAACACCAGCAGGCAGGTGTGGCTCTGCCAGGTCCCAGATTGCTGTCTGCGCAGAGCAGCTGTCTGACAGGACACAAGGCCACGTCCTGAAGGCAAAGGCAGGAGGTCTGAGCCTGGCAGGCAGTGCAGGCCACGGGTAGTACTCACTGCCCTTCACTGAGGTCTTCAGGGGAAGTGGGGCGTGCAGTCTGCTTTGCAGTTTCCTGCTGGGGAGGCGTCCACGTGGGGCCCGAAGTGGAGCCAGAGGTAACGGCTGATGTGGAGGGCGATGCTGAGGATTTGGATTTAGGCCCTGTGAAAGAATAGGAAGCGCTCAGCACATCTGCCTGCCTCCATGGGAAACGCTGCGGGCTGGGAGAATCAGAGGTGATGCACTCAGTGTCACCCCAGGGGAGCTGGAGTCCCCTCTGCACAGAGCACACAGCCCCGGGGGTGAGGCTCTAAACCCCTCCCCAGGGCTGCAGCGGGGCCCGGCAGTCCCAGTCCCCCCAGCACACACACACACACCCCAGGGGTGGTACCTGCATGGCCCTGATCTGGGGGTCTGGTGCTCCTCGGTGGGAAATGGGGTGGGAGTGAGGGACTCCATAGTGGCACAACGTATGGGCCAGAGGAGCACAGGGAGAGCCAGCGGGATCGGAGCAGAGTGGAAACGGAGCATGAGAGCAGGGTGATGCCCTGCAGACAGGGAGGCAGCTGAAGCTGGGGCAACAAAAAGGGACCATACTGAGACCCCTATCATGGTGGCAGCCTGCACAGCCTGGTGACACATCCCAGGGCAGCTCCATGTCGGGTACCCCCGTCCTCCCAGCAGCTGCATCCCACAGCCCTGCTCCTGGCACTTCTTGGGCAAGGGGGGAACGTCAGACCCACAAGCACTGACCTGAGGACACGATGACCCGCACCGTGTCGGCGACATCCCGCTGCAATACGAATGTTCGCACCCCACAGCGGTAGGTGCCCGCATCCCCCGCAGTCAGGTCCCTCATGGTCACAGTGAACACTCGCCGTGTGCGGTCGTCCCAGATGGAGGTCCGGTCCCACTGCGCCCAGGGCTGCTGCTCCGAGGTGATGACGATGTGGAAGTCATACGAGCAGCTGTTAACTGTCCCAGGGTAGCACCAGTATTTTGGGTTCTTCTCATACCCCTTCTGGTAGGAGCAGGACACCGAGAGGGACCCTCCGAGGTACCCCACCACAGTGCCGGGCCCCCGCACCGCCCCGCCGGGGAGGCACAGAGCCGCGCAGCAGAGCAGCGGCAGCAGCCGCATGGCCCCACCGGCTGCGCTCTGCCCCGGGCAGCCCTCCTGCAGAACGCGTGCCTGTCCTTCAGGGCTGCGCTTTCCCCTTTCTGGTTGACTCATGGCCAGGCACTTGCAGACGTCAGACTGCAATGTGCAGCTCTCGTTTCCTCTGCTCTCAGCTCACTTCCTTCATCCCTCTGTCACCAGCCGCACTCAGTTCCCACCCCCTGTGCCTCACTGCCCAGCTCCCACTCCAACACCACCCTTGCCCATCGCACTCCTCTCCCCCAGTTGTGTCTCTCCAGGCCTCCCCCCATCCCCAGTCCTCAACCCCCTGCAGCTCCAGTCCCTCCCACCCCTTGCCATTGCCCTGGCCGACACATCGGGCTCAGCTTGCCCGTGGAACTGGGTTCTATCAGGCTGATGGGGTTCCTTCAGCTCCATTTGGGCAAGTCATCCTCTGTGACACTAGAAGTGTCCTGGGAGAGGACTCATTGTGTGCTGAAAGGCCCCGCATGAATGGCAGCACTGCTCCTGCTGCCACCAAGCACAGAGCATGGGAAGGAGTGCAATCCCTGATGAGCTTGGCAGAGGATGGATGTGGAGCCACTGATGGGATGCAGCGAGGGGAGGAGGCAGCGCTGCAGCCGGGTGTGCTGTGAGCTCTGGGCTCAGGATGGACAGTCCAGGGAGGTGGCCCCTACGATGGAAGGACGCAGCTCAGCCAGCTGTGGCGTGTGTGGCTGCATGGGGCAGGACTGGAATTGCGGGCAGCTCAGTCAGGCTGCAGTGCTCGGCTCCCATGTGACACCACGTCCCCCCAGCTGGGGCTGCCCGCACAGCAGCACAGCCCCGCACGACACAAAGTCAGCAGCCCCTGGAGCCCCAGCCAGTGCTGGAGACAGACAGACAGACAGACACCTGCAGGATACCCAGGCTTTGTTTCAAAACTGCTTTGTGGTGGCACCTCCAGCTCAGCAGACACGGGATCTCCGCACAGCAACCCTTCCCTTGTGCAACTTGGGGGGCACCAGGAGGGGCTGAGGCTTTGCAGGGAGAGAGCTGCCTGATGCTGAGTGGCTCAGCCCTGGCAGGGCGTGGGGAAGGGGACCAGAAGGATGCTGCAGGGCTGCCGGGGGTTTGGGCTGCTGGGGGGTTGGGCTGCCCGCAGTGCCCGCAGTGCTGCTGGACTTCTCAGATTGCTGCAGGTTCTCCCGTGGGCTGCAGCTCCTCTGCCGCTTCCTCAGCCACATGGCCCCGCACAGCAGGGCCAGGATCACAGGCAGCTTCACACCGAGGAAGAGCAGCAGGTGGGTGATGTCGAGCTGGGACCTGGGGAGGAGAAGCGGGATAATGACAGAGCTTGTACCACGTCTGGGTAAGGAAGATGCGGGCTGCAGCACCCCCATGCCCGGCATCCACCCGCTCACCCTGCAGGGTGCCCTGGGAGCGGCCTCAGCCAGCGTGACCCTGAGCCCCAACTCACATTGCTGGAGGCTCCTCACAGCTGGTGGGGGTTGGGTCTGCCTTCACCAATGGGCTCACATCGCTGGCCTCGGCTGTGGCTGAAACAAGTGCAGAGAAGGCAGAGTCAGTGCAGGACGCCCACGGCCCATCCCTGGGTCACCACCCAGGGACCTTGGAGGAGATGGAGGGGGTCTGTGCCCCCTTAAGGGCTGTGGGCATCACACTGTGCCAGCCCAGCACCCAGCACAGCACTGCTGCTCAGGGTCAGCTCCATCCCTGTGGGCGTACAGAAAGTGCTGAGAGCTGCAGAAAAAACCCACAGTGGAAGCACTGATGGCACAATGCTCTGAAACAGAATGTTTATATTTTTCTTGGAGAAATGTTATGCAAGAGAAGAGCACCACTGCTGTGATGTGGTGCAAGCGCAGGAGCCAGAGAAAGAGAAGAGTCTCTAATTGCAGAGTACTGCAATTAGGGTGGGCTCAGAGGATCAGAAACATTACCAAGGAGCAAGAGAGAGGTTCTGCTCTGCGCAGTGCTTTCCATCCTCCCTCTGCCTCCTCCAGCAGCAGCCCTGGGCCCCCTCTGCCTTACCCTCAGACACGAGCACCTCTGTTCTGTGCCGCTGATTGTTCCACAGGGACTTCACTGCCCTGCAGGAATACCAGCCCGCGTCCTCCGGCGTCACGTCTCTCATCGTCACCGTGAACACAAGTGCCGTGTGGTTGTCCCTGATGGACACCCTGCCCTGTGTCACCGCCGCCTCTGAGCCGTTGGTTTGGGCCATGTAGGTGCAGAAGATCTTGAAAAAGTATAATTTGCACCAGACCTTGGATTAGAGCTTGTAGTCCAGCTGGTAGCTGCAGGATACCGACAGCGAGCTGCCCCAGTGGGCTGTCACCTGCGAGGGACCCGATACTGCCCAGACACCTGCAGGGAACATGAGAGGAGCTGTGAGCTCAGCCAGTGCTGAGAGATGTCCCCAGCCTTAAGAACAGAGCGCCCAGTAAGCACGGGGGTAAGCCAGAAGAAGACTCTTACAGCAGCAACACAAGGGGTAGCGTAGGCTAGAGTTGTCCAGGTGCTGCAGGCGCCCACAGCATGGTGGGCATCCCTGGCTGCATGGCTGCAACCCCTCTGCCTCCCCTGACCCCAAGCATGACCCACACTTACCTGGGAAAAGCATCCAAACCAGGATAATCCTCATTTTTCAGCTTCTCCCTCCTGACACGGACCTTTCCCTGTGGTGACTCAGAGCTCCTGGGGGATGGAGCAGGCTGGTGTGCGCTCGTGTGCCCAGGAGGTTCCCAAGCCTGTTTCCCCGGGCAGTGTTTGCTTGAGATCCCGTATGTCTTTTTTAAAGGCATTTGCTTCCTCCCTCCCATCCGTGACTCACTCTGATCTCATGATCTTTCTCTGGAACCACCACCAGTTTCCAGCAGAACACCAAAGTGCAGAGGGCTTTCCCAGCGTGCTGCCCATCCCAGCACCCCAGAGGGATTCGGGGTCCCAGCAGAGGGACTTGTGCCACCCCCAGACCCCGACTCAGTGCACACCCCCAGCGCAGATCCCCCACTGCTGGCACAGCGAGCGCGGCTGCCTTTGTTTGGTTCATCAAGCAGAAGTGCCTTGCTTCCCCAGAAAGATGCCTCTTCAGGCACAAATGTGGTTTCTGGGTGACATTGTTTTTCTCTCTAAATGTTTCCAGCAAAATTTCAGAACACAAACAGTGCACAAAGCACGGCTGTGTCCTTCCCTGTGGCTTTCTTCCTCAGTGCCCCTTGAGAAGACCTCAGGGCAGCTCCTTCCCGTCCTGCCCATCTGCCCCACGCCCTGCCACGCCATTCCCTCACACAGAAAGAGGAAGCTCTGCATTTTGCTGCTGGCCAGTGGTAGCCCCATTCCCAGAGAGCTGGGGCAGTGGCTGTGAGCTGCTTCCACCCTTCTGGCCCCAGGTCACTGCACATAGCAGCACGTTCTGAGTTCAAGACATGGTCGGTGACTGCCAGCATGTTTTTGCTGATAAACTTCATGGGGAAGCTCGGGCAGTGAAGCCTCAGCTGCTGCCCCATCCCCCACTCTGGCTTTCCTTGCTCCCCGTGTTGTTTCCATTCCCCTCTCCCTGCTCACCCCGACCACTCGCTGACACAGCCCCAGCACCAGCAGTGTGCCCCATGGTCCTTGTTTCACCTGCAGGGTCCCACGGGCAGAGGCACCGGATCGCCCCATCTCCTCTGCACTGAGCCCTGTAGGGTATTTCTTTATTGCTGTTTACACAAACCTAAAGCAACCCACGTGCTGCCAAGCCAGGAGAATGCCCCGTGTGTCAGCATACAGGGGAATGGGGATCTGGGTTCCTCCCATCCCGGGGGCACCGCTCAATCCACAGCATTAAAGCAGAGGGAAGCTGGGATGGAGCAGGGTCAGAGCCCCATGGCAGAGGCTGTCACACTGCTGAGACTGCAGTAAGGACACGGGGAAGGGGCTGCTGCTCCCCGCCCTGCTCAGAGCAAAGCCCAAAGCGATGCCCACAAGCGACGCCCCATTAGGACAGCAGGGGATCCTCTTCTCTCTGAGCATCAGCTGTTGATGTAGAACCCGTCGTCCCCCGGCTCACTGTGCTGCTCCTCTGTGTCACTGCTGTCAGTGCGGGTGCCCTGTGGGGTGGCCAACCTGCATGGCCCCTGCCCGTGCTGCACACACCTCCCTGCACCGCCAGCACTGCCCGGGCCGGGCTCTCACCTTCCTCAGGTACAGCTCATTGTCGTAGATGTTGTTCAGCTCTGCAGCAGTGCCCGGCTGTTTGGGGGCTGCAGGGCCTTTGGTGCGAGGCGGTGGTGCGTCCCCAGCAGCCTGTCCAGCACCGGGCTGCAGTGTGGGTCACGGCCCCACTCGTGTCCCCACCGCTTCCAGCCCTGACCCTGTGCAGCCGCAGCAGCCTGGAACTACAGGGGATGTTTGGGGGTTGGCCAGGGGTTGGCCATGCACTTACCTGATGGTGCTGCTGTGCCTGCACTGCTGGTGAGCACAGCTGGGAGCTTCCCACTGCTCCCAGGGGTTTCTGTAGGGCTGGAGTCAGGGAGAAGGGGTCATCAAAGCTCTCATTTATCAGGGGGGATAAGGCTGGGATTGTGCCTTGTCCCCTCTGGGCTGGTGCCCCAGTGCCATTACCTTCCTTCCTCCTCCTCCTCCTCCTCCTCCTCCTCCGGGCATGGATGAGCCCACCAGAGCCAGCCACGGCCAGGAGGAGCAGCAGAACCACGGTGGGCAGCAGGACCTGCAGGGCTGGCCCGGAGAGGCTGGGAGGAGAGGAGGGGGGCTGTTCCTGACCCTTCTGAAGGCTGGTGTTTTCCTTCTGCAGCCCCACGCTGTGGGATGGACCACAAAGCAGGGCCAGCAGCCTGAGATCACGCTTCGGTCCCTGCTGCTGCACTGCCCCAGGGCACACGGGCTCCATTGTGTGCCCGCAATCCACCGTGCCAGGGAACGTGGTGCCCCACCACTGTGACCCCACTGCCCTCCCTGCCATGCCCATGGACTCACCCTGCAGCAGTGACGTTCGTGTTGTGGGGGAACTCCGTTGTGGTGTTGGAGAGCCAGGGCTCAGGGCTGGGAGCTGTGGGTATGGCTGTGTCAGGGATGGTCCTGGTGGGAGCTGTGCCCTGGAGGGGAGCTCGAGCCCCCACACCTCAGCTGGCAGGAGGTAAGCGCTTACCCCTACCCTGCCCACATCCCTGTGGGATGCCATTCCCAGCATCTCTCTGACAGCCATGAAATGGAGCTTTCCCAAAGCTGGAGGGGTTGGAGCTGCACCTTTTCTTCAGCTACAAGCTCAGATGAAAGCCCCGCTTTCATTTTCAGAGGCCTTGCAGGCTCTCTGGCTGCAGCACTGAGGCTCAGCTGCGGGCTCTCGCTGCTGATTTTAGGCAGCGGATTTCCGCCCTTCCTGTGTGCAGTCCATGCTGGAGCCCAGGCAGCAGCCCGGCCTGGCCACGGTGCTGCAAGCCCTGCACAGGGCTCCAGCGCTCCGCATCCATCTATGAGCACCAACCTGTCACCTGCCAACCCTGCTGCTGCTTTACACTGGGTGCCAGCTGATGTAACTGCAGCAGGGCTGAGGGGCCGTTCCCCACACCGCTGTTCCTTCCTGGCACAGCCCGGCAGGCTCCCGCACTCACTCTGCCCAGCACAGACCTGAGCCAGCGCTCACCTGGTCTCACCCTCACGGTGACCGGCTCCATGATGTCCCTGCCTGCCCGCTCCACCCCGCACCAGTAGCTCCCAGCGTCCTCCATGGAGAGCTCCTCCACGGTGAGCAGCACCACGCAGAAGATGTGGTTGTCCGTGATGGAGATGCGGCCGTGCTGGCGCGGCACTTCTCGCCCTGCAGTCTCCACCACTTTGTGGCACGATCCCCGTGCGGCCCCGCGGCACCAATACTTGTTGTAGCCCTCGTAGCCCCGCGCGTACCAACAGCGCAGGGAAAGCGTCTCACCCTCCTGGCCGCTCACCTCCCTGGGGACAACCAGAGCCTGGCAAACTGCAGAGAATCCCCACAGCAACAAGGGACAGAAGTAGCACATCAGTGTGCAGGCCGCCTTCCCCCGAGGTGCTCCCGTACAGCGCGGAGAAACCGGCACTTATTATGGGGCCCTGGCTGCCTGCTTAACCCCACAGGGCCGAGTGACCGCCCCAGGGCTGACACCCGAAGGGAGCCCACACTGGGGGAGCGGCAGCCCCGGCCCCTCAGTGCCCGCTCTGCCCGTCCTCACCTGGGAGAAGGAGCCAACCCCAGCCTGGCCGTACCCCCATCCTCCTGCTCTGCCCCAGGCGTCAGCCAGGAGCGCAGCGTGCGTTGTGTGCTGCACAGGGAGTGTGAGAGGATTCTGAGATGGTGCTCAGCTCTGCTTTTCTGTGGCTTCCTTGTTCGAACCGAATTACAACACACGGCTCTGGCGGGGTTATTTTTGTCTGGGAGAGCTTCGCCCCGGGGCTGGGGATTTTTCTGCTGTGGGAAATGAGCCTCCGAGTGGCTATTTTCAAACTGACCCCCCTGGAGGTGCTGAGGCCTTCGGTCAGCAGGGAGGGGATGCGGCAAAGCGCAGTCCCCCCTGAGCCTGCCCACGGTGTGAGGATGCAGAGCCCACGCTCCTAGCACAGCGGGTCGGCACGGGGGGACCTCACCCCACATTGCTGCTGCAGGGACAGCACACAGCGCGCCAGCTCAGCACTGCTGCGAACACCAACACATGGCAAATGCCTCACATTTCTGAGAGACTTCGTGGAGACGGACTGGAGAGACAGGGCAAGGCCTTCCGTGCTGGAAGAGGGAGCTCTGCCTCTCTTTTCATTCTCCTGAACTGGAGAATTGGAGAAGCTCAGATGCCAGAATGAACACATGCAGAAACGCCAACACAGGTGCAAGCCCAGCACAAGTGGGGCAGTGGCACTGCTGGCTGCATGTGAGAGATGCTGCAACACCGAGCTGTGGGGTAAGCCCGAGTCCTTCATAACCCAAGCAAAGGTGTCAGCTGACCCAGGAACACTGGGCAGGATAGGCGGTGAACAAGTGACCCTGCACGGCTCTGTGTCTGCACGTGGAGGGGCACAGAGGCTGCACGTGCTGCTGGTGTGGCAAAGGCTCAGAGGCAGCGGCTCTGCCTGGAGCACGGCATGGGGTGAGTGCCTGCAGAGGCATTCGCTGATGGAGAATTCCTGGAGCGGCTCAGTGACCTGAAAGCAGTCAGAAGCGTTTCTTCAGAAAGCTGCTTTGCCAGAGATCATGGGAGCAATTTTCCAAGCACATCCGTGCTGTTCTCATTAGATAAGAATAAATAATGTTTCCCCTTCATTTCTCTGCTTCAGGTTTGGTTTCTGGGACGGATGTGGTCAGAGAAGAGCTGGAGTCCTGTGCTGAGGCAGCGAGCAGCAGAGCAGCTCAGGGCAGGGCTGCTGCCTGAGGGAGGCAGTGCTGCTGGAGCACTGCTCGGCGCCCGGTGATGCATCCTGACAGGCACAGAGCAGTGCTTTCATCTCGGCCACGTTTGGAGCCGGAGCAGAGCGACTGCTGGCCGTGGGGCCGTCCTGCAGCTGCTGCTCGGTGGCCATGGGATGGGGACGATGCAAACAGACACCACTGAGGCTTGCAATGGGCTCTGCCCTGGCAGGGGCCTTAGCGAGAAGGCTGCAAGCACTGCTGGGATGGGCAGAAATCGACTCAGCTGCTGGACGAGCAGTGTGAGAGCTGCTGGGAGGCTCAGCTCTGAGCCATCAGCTCCGGCTCCCATCCCTGCATACCTGCACAGCAGCACCTCGGCTGCGGCAGAGCCCTCCTCCGCTCCTGGCTTCAGTGGCATTTCCTAACCCCCGATTCTCTTATTTCATCTGGTGCCTTTAAAAAACAATCTGCACTTTTCAGACAGTGCTTTCATGTCCTGTTTTGCACACTTTGGTGAAGTTCTCCTGATGAGATAAGGCTGAATGTTAGCATTGCTAAGCGGCTCTGTTGGCTGATGGAGCACACAGCGCCTGATCGCTCTGCTCCGCTGCCATCTCTGATAGCCAGCATAAACCCAAATCTCCTCAGATGTGCTGATTTAGCAAAGCTAGCGAGAGAGATCCTTGCAGACAGCATTGCAGTGAAGGCCTTACTATGGGCTGTGCCTTAGGCTGGCTCCTTAGCCAGAAAGGCTGTAAACCAGTTGCTTGTTATTGCAGTGAAATTCAGAAAGCAAAATTTAACAGATATGGAGTAAAAAAAATCTGATTTTTCCTATTTTAGGGGAAGGAACAGCTTCAGCAGGGCTCACACGGCCCCATCGATGCATTGCACAAGCAGCTCAGTGGACAGTGAGACAATTAATGGGGTTGGGCAGCTGAGAATGAGTGGGAGTGGGAAAGGGAGACAGTGCAGCACGACCCCCCGCGATGGACGTGGACCTTCCAGTGCCCAGAACCTTCCAGAACCTTCCAAGGGCAAATAGACAAGTAGATGATCCTGTATGTGTGGCCTGCCAACAAGCAGGACCAGGCCATAGGCAGGCTCACTTGAAATCGCTCCTGCCGTTTGCAGCTCATCTCTTCTCATTGCACTGATCTGCACTGATTCCAGCTGCTCAGCACCTGCACAAGGCCATAAACTGCTCTGCGGCCACCAGGAGCCTCTGCTCAGGTCTGTGAGTTGCTGGGAAGGTCAGGATTCTATTTTATTTTATCTGTTGAGGTGGGGAAAGACAGTCCTTGTTGTGTAAAGGACAGAGGGTGCTCTGGGTGTCAGGCAGCCGAGCTCCAATTAAGCTGCTGATACCACTTATCTGTAACGGGTCAGGTCCTCAGCAGCAGTAAAGTGCCATCAAGCCTTTGGAGCAGCGCCCATCCGTGCTGCTGGAGAGCTGTGTGCTCCTCACTGCTCTGCCTCTCTTCTGCCAGCAATCCGCGCTGTCTGGTAGAACAGTATTCTGTTTGGCAGTAGCACAATGAAGGAGGAAAGCTCTCCCCCCTGCACTGTCAGACCTGCAGGGCTGAGCACATCCCCAGCAGTACCCGTGTGGGACAGGTGAGCCCCAGGTCGTGCTTCCTGCCGGCCCTGCAGCCGCTCCTCTGCTCCTCACCGCTCTCCTGCATGACTCAGGAAATGAAAACAAATACTGCTGGAACGGAGAGCAGCCAGAGAACGTCCTCCACCCCCCCCTGCAGCAGAGATGTGCCAGGAATCCCCACCCTGAAGCGAGCAGGGCTGCAGCTTCAGACCGGGCGCTGTTCTGGGGGCTTCGTTCCTCCTTGCTGGGGACGATTCCTGGCCTTGGCCAGCCCCAGCCCCCCTGGCACGCTGGGTTGGTTTTCTTCTTTTTCTAGCTGTTGTTGCCAAGACTGATCCTCCGACCTGGCAGAACCATCTCTGCTGTCAGAGGAATTAATGGGCAGATATAATTAGCAATGTCAGGCACAGACAGCAAACCAGCAATTGAATGGGTGCAGATGGCTCTTGGAAACACGGTCTGCTCCCCCGGCTCGGGGCCTTCTGCTGATCCGGAAGGAGGGGACTGAGACAGCAAACTTCAGTAAGTTTCCCAGCAGAGGTTTGTTTGTTTCCAGTCTAATCAAAAGCACCAGATTGTTCTAATGAGAGTTGTTAATAAGAGGATCTCAATGAGATATTTACTTTCACCTCCAGGTCTAAGTACAGATCCCTCTTGTTTCTAAACACGATTTGTGTTGTTTTTGGTGTTCGGGTTTTTTTGCTCCAAGCAAATTCCTACCTCTGCCCTCCGAATGCAGAGTGTTTTCAAAGGAAGGCTGCTGGGACAGCCAGGCACCAGATAGCCCTGGGGCTGCCAAGAAGCTGAAATGGTTTGCCCAGCACCAACCACCATCCCGATGACCCTGCAGCTGTGCTCTGCCCGATGGCAGCGTGGCTTGATGGCTGGAGAGGTGTCAGACGGAGAAGCTCTGTGCAGCTCGGGTCCCCCTAACCGAGTGTGGGTGAGCTGCGCATGAAGCACGGCTCAATCAGCACAGCGGCCTCGTGCTCTCAGCTCAGTGACTGATCGCAGCAGCAGGAAGCGCCTCTGCCCGGAGCTGCCCAGCCCTGCCCGCACCCCGCGGGCAACCCGCGGCGGGGGCGGGCAAGAGCAGCGTTTTGCGGTGTGAGGATGAGAGACGGCCGTGCCCTCGGGCTGGGAGCCCCGGGCTCTGCGGGGCAGGGCGCAATTTAACCGCCGGCCGAGGTGGGAGAAGGACGAGAGAGGGACCAGCCGTTGTGCGGGAGCTGCCCGAGCCGAGGGGCGATCCCACGGCCTTCCCAGCTCCCGGGCCGGACTGCCTCCTCCCCTCCCCTGCGCTGCGGGCAGGGCGGGCACGGCAGCGGCGCTGCTCCTGGGAGCGGCTGCAGCGAGCCGAGCCGTGCCGTGCTGAACGGGATCGCGCTGAGCACAACTCGAAGGGGCTGCGCCGGACCGCGGAGCGGAGCCGTGAGCGCCGCGCGGCGCGGAGCGGAGCGGAGCGGATCCGGGCGCTGCCCGCGGTGCTGGAGGCGGCGCTGCCGCTGGCCGCGGTGCTGCAGGGAGCGGCGCATCCCGGACCCGCCCGCCCCCCCCGGCGGCCGCAGCCGGCCCATGCACCCCGGCCATGGAGCCCCGCGCCGCAGGCTCGGCGGGCGCTGGCTACAACGAGGCCCTGCTGCACAAGGTAGGGCTGCGTGCTCGGAGGAGCTGGCAAGCGCGCGGGGGGGGTCGCTGGGGAGGTGTGAGAGTCATTGCCGGGGCGGGTGACCGCTTCAGCTTCTCTGGCAAACTCCGTCCCGCTTCTCCCCCTCGCTCCTCTTTCCCCCGCGGGGTCCGTCCGCCGCCCCGTGCCGCCGGGGGGGCTCAGTCCCGACGTGGGGTGGCGGTGGGGAGGGGCTGCAGGCTCGGCAGTGTTCTTGCAAAGCGGAACGAGAGGGAGCGTTGGAAAGGGGCCAACCCCGCGGCACAGCCCGCAGCGCCGTCCGGCTGCTCCCGCTGCTGCGCGCTGCTCAGAGGGAGCCGCACCCCGGGGCTCCCTGCCGGGGCCACGGTAAGGAGATGGGACTTCCCTGCCACGAAACAGCGGGGTGCCAGGAGATGTCCGCTCCTCTCCTTCCTGCTTTAAAATCGTTGTTTTCTGCGGAGTCCCTGGGATTGTTTCATAACTCCACGTTGCATGGAGGATGACTGGAGTTGCTGCTGTCCCTGCAAAGCCGGGGAGTGCCTCAGGGTCTGCGGAAGGCTTTGCTGGAGCAGAGCATTCACTCCCTGCGCCGGCACTGCCCTGCAGCTCAGGAGATGCAGGAGATGCTGATCTCTGCCGGATCCACGCATCTCTTTCTGTCTGTCCTCACACTGCTTCTCTGCAGTCCCAAGTGTGACTGTGCAGGCACGGGCACCTCCAGGGAGCTGGGGAAAGGGAGGAGCTCAGTCGAATTCTCATCTCAAATCCGTCTATTTTAGATCCCACTCTACTCGGGGCAACGTGCCCAGCCCTTGATTAGCAGGAAAATATCAATTACTACCACACTCAGTTCTGTTGTGCACCGAGAACGTAGGACAAGCCTCCAGGGACGGCTCGAGAAACTCCAATTCTTTGCAAACTCTTAACTTTCTCCTCCCCAGCATGGAGCTGCTGCAGTTGAGAATCAACATCGTTGGAAACGAGTTTCCAGGCGGAGGAGCTGCCTGGGCAGATAACCATCCAGCCCCACACTGCCTGTCACTTCCCCTGGGATTCTGCTGCCACTGCTGGCTGGATTGCTTGTCATGCAGAAGCAAGTCTCCTCTTGCTCCTGGGATGCGAGGCAGCAAATACCTCAACAGATACGCTTTCTGACCGAGGAATTGCTTTTCAAGTGTGCTGAAAAACCCTGAGAGAGCTCGTTCTAGAAACAAAGGTTAACTGATTTCTGGTTGCTGGCTAACCCTGTGTCTGGGGAGGAAACAGACCAGAAAGAAATCAAAACAGGGGCTACAAGGGTTTATTCTGGGCTGTTCCAGAAAACTTTCACTGTTCACAAAATAACAGATTCTGCATTTGAGTGATGTGACCCATCACCAAATTCTTCCATAGGATGCTTGGATACGCTCAGATGGAACAAGCAACGGGGGAGAGAGATGTGATCCACGGTGCTAGAGGGGGGGGGAAGCAGAGGTGCTCCAGGCCAGCTTTGGTCTGATGTGCAGCCCTACAGCTCACGTCTCAGGATTGAGATGCTGCCTCAGCTGGAGCTGGGAGAGGGTCCTGGGCTCTGGGCCAAGCCCGTGTAAAGAGGGCACAGATGTGGTGCGGCACCAGCTGGGCAAGGTGGGGTGCAGCTCCCTGCACAGCACGGGCTTGAGGCAGCACCCCAGCTGCCCTGAGGAGCTGCCTGCATTCTGTATATAGAGCAGGCAATGGGCTGCAGTGAGTACTGTTCCCTCCCTGTGCTCTCTCACCACGGCTGGGGTCACACCTTGCTGCGCTCCCATCCACTACAGTTCGAGCTCAGGTCCAGCCACTGCATGCTTAAGCTCCAAACTGAACTGAAGAAGCAATCTAAAGCCACGTGCATGCTCTATCCCAATCTCGTACCACTCGGCTGGCACTGGAACTGCACCTCTCTAAGCTGCCTTGACAGCCGTGTAAGACCTCTCTTCCCCAGGCACTTTAGCCCAGAATATCTTCTTTGCTCACTAGCTGCCAGCACAGGCAGAGGAGCTCGTCGTGCGTGCGCTGCGTGGGCTCACTCTCACCATTGCTCTGCCGGGTCTCTGCTGCACACACCAGCCCAACAGGGATTTTGGAGCAGGGCTGTTTGTCTAGGTCTGCATTAGCCCCCAGTGGGAGCCGTGGGGTGGCAGAGCTGGCAGGCAGTGCTGTCAGTCTGTGGCACGTCGTGCTCATTTCTCTGCAAGGACAGCGGTGGAGCAGCTGAGCAGCTGTGGGGCCACGGGAGGTGGAGTTCCTTCTGCCCACGCAGGGAATGGTGAGAGCTCCCTCAGCCCGGAATTACGCTGCCCTCCTCTGGGTTTTGGTCCCCAGAGGGTTTTCATGGGCAATTTTATTTCAGATCCAAAGATGGCGTGGATGTGTGCTGGGTGCAGCAGCACTGCTCTGAGGCACCGCCAAGGAGTTTTGTAGCAGGAAGGCTTCTTTCTGTGATGCCTCGGCGTGCCCAACCCGAGGTCCCCGTGCTTGCTTACCCACATTCACGCTGCCATTGGATTTTTCTTCTTTTTTGTCATTTATTTTGCAACCAAATGGATTTCAGCTGTGCTGTACCTCCACAAAGCCCTGAGCTGCTCCTGAGGTCGTTACTGGGTCGTTCCCCTTCCCAGCTGGGCTCCCTGCTGCAGGGGCTGCTGCTCTTCTCCTGGCACATTCAGGCCAACTCTCTACGATTAAGTCCTGAAGCAATTCCTGAGTTGTCTCTACTATAAATCTACCGTACATCCCCATTAAATTATAGGGATAGGGAGCCTGCCTTCTATACAAGTGCTCTAAATCCCGGGCCCTGAGGCCTGCTGGTGCTCACTGCAGCTTGCTTCCATCCCTCTGTAATTAGTGCTGTTCTCTGCATTAGCTGTTTCCAAAAAGTGCTGCAGATCCCAGCTGGCTTTGCTGACTCTTGGGCCATCGGCGCGTCACTGATAAGAGTGCACAGCACCAAGATGTGGCACTGCTGTGCTGGGTTCACTGTGGCAGTGAGCTCTCCAGATGCGTTCCCATGCGTTTGCTCCAGAGCAGATCCAGCTCTGTGCATGGGGAGGGTGCCTGGGCTGTGGAGCAGAGCCGGGGGGCTGTGGGCAGGGAAATACCCCCAGGGGAGGGAGCTGGACCTCGGGTGGGATGCTGCTCCTCTGAGGGGTTATCCAGAGCAGGGATTAAGGGCTGAGCCAGGACGGAGTGGGGCTGTGGGGTCAGTTTGCCCGGCACAGTGCATTTGGAGCATGGTGGAGGCGTGGCTGCAGCCGTGGGAACACCCACGTCCCAAAGGATGGAGCCAAGTCCACTTCTGAGCAAGAAGTCTGCGAGCAGAGTGTTTATTTTTCCTCACGGCCCTGGGAAATTGCTCAAAGTGCCTCGGTTTCCTGAAAGGATGGGAACGTCTGCATGCACGGCTTTGCAAGCAACACCCAGGTCTGGCAGAGAAGGGTGGGAGGCGTTTGTGTTCACACTGCTGGTCTCCCTCAGGCCTGGGATGTGGGGGAATGTGGGCAGGCACTGAACAGAAGGGAAAGGTCAGGGCTGGTGGGAGCAGGGGCTGTCTGGGATGTGGAGCAGCAGCTCGGGAGGCGATGGCAGCGCCCCACTCTGCCACCTGCACAGCCCTCTGACAGCAGCTCTTCCCCTTGCAGGAGAGCTGTGGGGGTTTGCACGATGGGGCGGGGGGGCGGGGGGACCCTGCGACTCCGTCACGTTGCTTCATATGCGGCGCTGCCAACGGGAGCGTTGCGGTGGCACAGCGTTAATGCAGCGCGAGGGCAGCGCTGCCCCAGAAAGGCTCTGTGCTTTAAGAACACACAGCGGCTGTTGTGTGCAGCAGCCAGGGGGGACGCTCTCCTTATTAAATCATTCTGGACCCAGCCAGATTCCTCCTTCCTCGGCAGAGCTGTGCAGACCGAGATTTCCTCTCCCGTGCGAAGAGCCCGGAGGTCAGCCCGGGGCAGAGCTCGTGCACTGCAGACGCTCAGAGTGCCGGGGGTCCCTCTCCAGGCGGGCGGTGGGACTGAAGGGGACGGCAAAGGACGGGGCGCAGCGGGATGAGCCATCTGGCCGCGGTGCAGCGCCCAGCAAGCAGCCCGTCCGGACGATCTGCTGCTCGGCGGGGCTGCTGGCGGCTCTGCGGAGCTTCCGGGGCCGGGCTGCTCCCTGCCACCCCCGCTGCATCTGCTGCAGCCCCCAAAACCCCTTCCCATTTCCTCTCCCAGAGCCGGCACCTTGGCCGTGTGCTGTGCCCCAGGGCTGGGACACTCTCGGTCCCGATGTGCTGATGCCACTCTGTTGATCTCTTGCAGACCATCCTGGTTGGAGACAGCGGTGTGGGGAAGACGTCTCTGCTGGTCCAGTTTGACCAGGGCAAGTTCATTCCAGGCTCCTTCTCTGCCACTGTGGGCATCGGGTTTACGGTAAGGACCAAACCCTCGGTGCTGGGCTGGGTAACACTGTGCACCTTCAGGGAACGGCTCCATTGGGGTCAGTGAAGCTAAGCGTGGAGACCTGGGAGAGGTTGTGTCACTGTGAGCAGAGCTCAGTCCGCTGTGTGCTGCCAGGAGCTGTGCTGGGGGCTGCTGGGAGTGGAGGGAGGCTTTATTCTGTGAAACCCACTGTGGTGCTGTGCCCATTGCTCCCCGTGGTGCCGTGCCCATTGCTCCCCGTGGTGCCGTGCCCATTGCCTGCAGTGGTGCTGTGCCCATTGCCCCCAGTGGTGCCGTGCCCGTTGCTCTCAGACAGCTGCTCACGGAGTGGTCCTGCAGCAGCCGGCCGTGCCCTGGTGAGCAGCTCCAGGCCCTCGGAAGCTCAGGCAGATGGCAGCAGTGCTGGCAAATGCGTTCAGCTGCCATCCAGAGCTATTTGCAGTGCCGCCGCGGGGCTGGCAGCAGGGCTGGCACACGGCCCCAGTCCTGGGGAGCAGAGACCCAAGTTCAGGACCGCGCGTGCAGCCCCATGTGGTGGTGTGGCAAGGCGGGTTGGCTCTCTTGTTCGGGCCAAGGAAGCAGGGATAGACGCGGGGCCGTGCCCCCGGGAGGCAGAGGGGCTCAGCCGACCTCCTCACCTCATTTGTCCCACGAAAAACGACAGCACACGCAGCGCTGCTCGGCCGGGCTCTCGCTCCTTGCTCGAGACACTCGGGAGCAGCAGCTCCGGCAGCACGCAGCCAGCTCAGCTCACGCCAGTGCTTCCAGAGGAATGTGGTGCTCCCCAGAAGCAGCCCGCTCAGCCCCTGCGTCCAGCCCTGCGGCACGCAGTCCCGTTCCCTGTCCCCATCCAGTCCCAAGCGCAGCCTGGGTAAGCAGCTGCCGGGCGGTTTGGGGATGTGGGTGAGCCCTGCGCGGTGCCGGACCCCTCAGCTGCCGTGCAGCTCCGCGTGCCTCAGCTCCGGGCAGCCCCCCGGCCACGCGGCGTACAGAACTTAAAGTCAACCCCGCTCGGCCTGAGCAGTTACGGGACTGGAAATACAGGTTCCATCTCTCGGCGTTTCCCGAGGGGCAGAGGAAGGGTTGGCTGCAGCAGGAGGCGGTGCTGCTGCGGGCGTATCTCTGCCATCGGACCCCCCGCGCCGTGCCCGCCCCGGGCTGGGGGAGCAGAGCGGCGACGCGGCTCCGTGGGCACACGCGGTGTGTCTGGTCCCGGTGGGGCCGATGGATTCGCGCTGGGATCGGCCCAGTATGGGGTCGGAAGGACTGCTGTGGAGATGGGCTGGGGGTCCTGGGTCAAATCAATGGGAGGGGCTGCGAGCTCCTCGATGGGCGCTGCCTGCCGTGCCCCCAGCAGCCCTAACACGTGGGCTCGGATGGGGCTTTGTGGAGGATTTTCAGGTAATGCGCCGTGCCCAGCCATCCCTGTGGGACCTCTTCCATTCCCACACCTGGGCTTTTCCCACATTGTGCATGGGGTGAAGGTGACCCAAAGGTCCGTGGAGGATGCTGGGGGCTGTGTGAGGGTCCCGCAGGGGAACAGGAGCCCCAGCACCCATCTTGTGCAAGACGCAGGCGTAGCATCCCGCCACAGCCTGTGGCTTCCTGCTAACGGCCGCTGCTGGCTTCCTCTGCGCCTCGGGGTAAGGGGGGGCGGCCCGCAGTGCTGGAGTGCCCCACCCTCGGGGTGGGCTTCGGGATGAGAAGGGGAGCCCGTACCCTGCAAACCTCAGCCCCCACTGATGCTGCAGCATCCCTGTGGGGCTGGGGGCTGCTCAGCTGAGGGTGAGCGGCCCCTTCTCCCCATGTGCGCTCTGGGGGCAGGGATACGACTGCACCTCCTCTTCCTCATCCCGCGTAGGGCGGTAACAGGGCCGGGGCGCAGCCCGGCGGGAGGCACTGCCCGAGGAGGAGGAAGAGGAGGAGGAGGAGGAGGGAGGGCCGGGACTCCGCAGCTCTGCTCGGACACACCATGAGCGGAGCGGGGGGCAACGGGACCCCCCCGGCGTCTCCGCAGGACTATGAGCTGGCCGGCAAGGTGGGGGACAATGAGGGGATGGAGGCTGGGGGAGGACCTGGGGCCGTCCGCTTCATCTCTCTGCACTGGGAAGGAGCAGGGACGGGTGGGGGAAGGAGTGGCGGGGTCTCCCTTTGCAGGAGGAGCAGCATCTCATTGCCGTGTGGGAAAGGGCTGCAGTGGATGAACGCAGAGGGGAGCGCAGCATCGGGGCAGTACGTAGAGCTTTGCTGGAATGAGCAAGGCAGTGCCTGGCTGGGGCCTGTTTGCTTTGCAGGAGGGGACAAGGAGCCCTGTTTGCTTTGCTGTCTGTGGCAGGCAGGGCCCTGGGAATCCAGCAAGGTTTGCCCAAGCAATGCAGCAGCTCCTGGGCTGCGTGCACCCAGTGTGGGGCACGGGGCTGCCCCACGTAACCCCATACCCATGGCCAGTTCAAGGCTGGAGATGCTCTAGAGATGGGCAGGAGGCACTTCTCAGCGCTGCATCCCCACCGGATCCCTTCCCCTCTCCACTGTCTGCTCCTCTCCCTCGGGATGCACTGTGGGGCTGCACCGCTGGGTGCCTCGCAGAAGGACGCGCCCTGCAGACAGAGGGACGCGGCAGTGGGGCCGCCCTGCTGACGCCTCACCCTGCGCCCGTCTTGCAGGTGATGTTACTCGGAGACTCGGGCGTGGGGAAAACCTGCTTCCTGCTCCAGTTCAAAGACGGAGCCTTTCTCTCCGGGACGTTCATAGCCACCGTGGGCATAGATTTCCGGGTGAGAGCACGGCAGCCTGCCCCAGTTCTGGATGTGTGCGCCAGATTTCCCCGTTGAGGAGTTGTGCTCGGCAGATCCCGCTTGCTGAGGCCGTCAGACCCCATTCCAACCCCCCCCGCCCCTTCTCTTTCTGTTTGCTGAGCCGTCCCTCCGGCGATGCAGCGCTATAACAGCTCCGCAGGCAGGAAGAGCCGTCCGCACCACGCGGGCTGAGAGCCGGGGGGGGGGGGGGGGAACAGCCCCGTGCCACGCCGTGACGCCGGGGTTGGCTGTGGGGCTGCCTCACAGGCCGTCCTTCCCAGACAGTGCCAAAGGAAGGAAGCGCGCTGTGCTGCCCATCAGCAGCTTCCAGCCTCCCGAGGCACTTTTGGATTTCTCACATCCCATTTTCTGAGCTATCCCTCAACTGTTGTCATCCCCTTCTTGCCTGAATTTCCACTTCAAACAACTCCGGGCAACCAAATTGTTTATATGCATCTTTATCCCTCGAAGTGCCGTTCTTTAAAAGATCCTGAAAACACCCTTTGGGCAAGTTGCCCAAAGGTGGGAACTACACCACACCAGCCTCTAGAGGGAAGTCCCCACGCTTCTGCATTCACAGCAGCAATCGCTTCACCTCCAGAGCCGCCTTCCCCACTCGCTGCCTAAAGGCTCTCACTCCAGTGCTGGGGGCGGGTGGGAACGGGGTTTGGGGCAGGAGCAGCTCCTGGGGCACAGTGCTACATGAGCAAAGCTTTACGTCGGGCAACCATCATAAGAGCAAGCAAACACACAAATAAATACACATTTGTATGCAGTTCGTGCAGGACCTCCCACTTGTTCGGCCCTGCAGGGCTTCCCGCAGCCATGGCGAGGGCTGCAGGCATGGGGCTGGTGCTGCTGGGCGGGTCGATGTGCCCGGGGTTTGCTGTGTCGTTAGCTGGCTCACCAGTGGAACCGGGAGCTCCTGGGAGATGAGCAGGATCTGAAGCAATTTGGGCAGCTCGGCTCCATCCCCCGAGCAGCGGGACAGGGAATGCAGAGCCCTGCACTGGGCAGCTCCATCTCCGGGATGCGCACCGTGCTGACAGGCTCCTGTCCTTCTGTCCTGCAGAACAAGGTAGTGGCTGTGGATGGGGTGAAGGTGAAGCTGCAGGTGAGTTTTGGAGCGGATGAGCAATTCCCAACCGCCCTGCCCAGACAATGCCGGGCTGAGCCGTGGGACGTCCCCTCCCGCCCTCACCGGGGCCATCTCCCTGCAGATCTGGGACACAGCAGGACAGGAGCGGTTCCGCAGCGTGACCCACGCCTACTACAGGGACGCCCAAGGTGGGTTTGGGGTCGGTGGGGGCTGAGCCCCAAACCTGTGCTGCCCTGCGGCATCCACGCCCTCTGCCCCTTCCCTTCCAGCCCTGCTCCTGCTCTACGACATCACCAGCAAAATGTCCTTCGACAACATCCGTGTGAGTGTCCCCACGGCCTGTCCTGGGTCACGAGAGAATCTGTCCCCGGGGCTGGGGACACCTGGGCTGCGTGGGGTGAAGGTGCCACCTCAACGCAGTTCTTGCTGTCCCCGCAGGCCTGGCTGACAGAGATCCACGAGTACGCTCAGAAGGACGTGGTCATCATGCTGCTGGGCAATAAGGTGCATGCAGGGCCAGGTCCTGCCTCACCCCGTGCCATCCCTTCCCCGACATATCGTCCCCATGACTGGACAGGGCTCTGGGGTTCCCTGCCGGGCTTTCCCAGGCACGGAGGTGACCCCAAAGTGCTGGGGGGCTGAGGGAGGCCGCGTTCCCGGCAGCCAGTGGAGGGCAGCATGGGGCTGAGCGCCGGGTGTGGGATGTTCCCAGTATGGATGCTCCCAGTCTGGGATGCTGCTGTACGGGTTGTCAGCTAGATCCTGGAAGCACGTCCCCAGATCTCAGATGCCCAACCGTGTCCCACATTGTCTCTTGGGGTCTCAAATGCTGCTGCATACCCAAATCCCATCCGGGAGCTGGGTTTTCCCCTGGGTACAGGCTGCCCCCTGGAATTCGGAATGATGCTGGGTACCAGATGTCCCACTGGGTACTGAATGTTCCCTATCTCAGATGCCACCAGGTGTCAGATGCTCAATGAGCTCTGCTTTCTCCTCCGGGCACTGCGTGTTCCTGGCTCCCTGAAGCCAGCTCCTGGAGTTCCTGGAAGCCCCCACACCCCTCACACTGGACAAGGCACTGTGGTGACGCTGTCCCTCTCTCACAGGCTGACGTGAGCAGTGAGAGGATGGTGAGGACAGAGGATGGAGCCTCATTGGCCAGGGTAAGCTGCACCTGAACCTAATCCAGCCACGTCCCCTGCTGCACCCCACGGTGCCCCAGGCACTGGCACACAGCCTGGGGGCGTCACGGCTGTGCCACTTCCTGTGCTCCATGCTCTGTGTGGCACGGGCAGCGCAGCATTGGGACAGGGCAGAGAGGGGATTGGATTTGTCCCCAGACCTCATCCACCTGAAGTGTGCAGTTCAGAGTGGTGTTTTGGGGCTGGCCACTAATGGGTCTGTGCTGCCCTCACAGGAATATGGGGTGCCCTTCATGGAGACGAGCGCCAAGACCGGCATGAACGTGGAGCTGGCCTTCCTGGCCATTGCCCGGTGAGTGCTGGGTGGGATGCAGAGCGGAGGGTGCCCCCACGGGGTGACACGTCCCCACTGTCCCCAGGGAGCTGAAGCAGAGAGCGGTGCAGCTGCCGGACGAGCCCCGCTTCCAGATCCACGACTACATCGAGGCACAGCAGAAGAGATCTGGCTGCTGCGCCTTCATTTGACCGGGATGGGCACGGAGCAGCTGCCCCGGGCACGGCGGGCTGGGAGGAGCAGGGCCGAATCTTGCCCGTGGTGGAGCAGAGGGTCACGGCTCTGTTCCTGCAGGGCTCTGAGCAGGGCCTGATCCCGTTGCCCTGTGGGGCTGTGCCAGGATCATCCCGAGTGCCCCAACCACACTGTCGGCATCAGCCCAGCCGGGGGGTCACTGTGATGCCACCGCTGCCCCAGCAGGACGCAGAGTGCAGGATGCAGACCCAGCGCCTGGCTCCTCCCCTGCGGTGCACTCCGTGCTGCACTCCTCCACCTGCACAGGCCCTGATCCGGCCCCGCTGCCCTCTGCAGAGCCGCTGGCCCTGAGCGGTGCCCCTCAGCACCACGTGCTGCGGTGTCCCCGCCTGCCCGCCCCGCTGCAGTTGGCACCACGCACACAGACACCCCCGGAGCACCCGGTGACCGCTGAGGGCACTTCCAGTACACGCAGCACTTTGGAAAAGCTTTGTTTTCCCCCTCTTGCAGCTGCAGAAATTGGAAGCTTTTCTATTGTTATTTACTTCCCTTTGAGGGAAAAGCTTTTTTCTTTCCAGTCCTTCCAGACAAACCCATCACGCAGGCTGCGGATGGGGCTGAAGCGGCCCATGGCATCGCGCCCTCGGGCACTGTGCTACACAGGGCACGGAGACGGGGAATGTTTGGGTGTGCTGCTGAAGACGCCAAGGGCAGCTGCAGAGGGCACAACTCTGATGCACTTGGGGTCAACTGGGCACATCCATCCCTGCGAGGACCCTCCCTGCCCCGGAACCCCCTTCGCCCCTGCGCTTCTCTCGGGTCTCTCTTTGCAAGTGTACAGATTAAAGCTGGATATTTTCAAGGCTTTGAATCTGCCTGGCTTTTCTCTGTGTGAGAAATCCCTGCCCGGGCCCTCCACGTGGGAGGCTGTACGGCACGGCAGGGAGCGGGATGTGGGGCATGCAGCGGGGGAAGAGCCCACGGCCCCCTCCTCCTCCCAGCACTTGGGCTGCGCATTTCAGACAGTCCAAAGGTGAGAGGGGAAGAATAAACACGGCCTGTTAAATTAAAACCAACCTCCTCCCCTGCTGTTCTCATGGTGCGGAGTCCAGCATTCCCCAAATAACTCTGTCTTCCCACCAATGGCATTGCTGCTGCCTCTTGGCTGATGTCTGCAAAAAATGCTGGAGAGCTTCAGCACAAGCAGCCGTTGGCTCTGCGCTGTTTCCCACCCCTCAGCCCGGGCTCTCCCAGCGCTGCAGGAGCTGTGCAGGGTCCTGTCAGGACTCGGCCGTGCTCCGTCGGGCGCAGATGGAGTCCGAAGGGGACGCAAAAGCAGCGCTGTTTCCTTTTCTGCTGCGTGCGTTCCTTATCACAGCCCCACGCTGCAAACACCCCTATTGGGGCCGGCGTTTGTTTCCTGAATGAGAGGAGCGTTCCCCAAAGGCGCACCCTCCCCCCCCTCCCCGAACACAAAACTCCGGGAGGATTTCTCCGTTTGCAGCCCAGGGGGCCGCGCCGGGCTGACGGCTGCGCGATGCCACGGACTCGCCCTGGTTTCCTCCGCAAGCGTCTGCTGCCGCCGTGGGATTTCTATCGGCTGCGTTTCTCAGGGCTGAGCAGCAGCGGGGTAATGCTCAGCGGAGTGGAGGCAGCAGCTGACCCTTCCCCCTCCCCCCCCGCTCTTTCCGCTCCGCCCGACGCTTCCCAGCCCTCTGCCACGCGCTGCGGTCGGGGCTCCCTGTGGATGTGCCCGCTGCCCCCTGCTCGGTTCGGGCACGGCTCATCGCGACGCCAACCTCCCCGAAGCCCTCCGGCCGGCGCTAAGAGACCCGAGGGCAGCACCGCCCTCCCCGCTCGCAGCGCCCGCAGCCCCGGCTCGCCCTGCCTCGCCCGACCCCGCAGCCCCGCGTTTCGCGCTGCCGTGACCTTCCGTGACCTCCCGCCACTTCTGCTTGCGGAATGAGCGGCAGCCCCGGCGGTTCCCCGGTTCCCGGCCCGCCCCAGCAGCGCCAGCAGCGCCCGCAGCCGGTGCCGCGCAGGGCCGGGGCCGCTCGGAGCAGTTCGGCCGCGCTCCCGCTTCCGCCGCGCAGCGGTTCCCGGAGCGTTCGGCCTCCCGCGCTGCTTTCCCACCCGCGCGCGGATCTCCCATCCGCTCGGTGTGTTTTGTAGCTCCCCGTACGCTTTCAGCACCGGCTTTGCGGCAGCGGCGTTAGCGATGCTGGATGGGGCGGGGGGACGCGGGGCGACCCGCGGGAGCGTTGCGGCTCCTCTGCCCCCGCAGCGCCCGCGCCCTCGGGGCCGCATTTCCATAACCCCGCCCACCCCTCTATTTGCATAACAACGCATCAACCGGTCTGTTGTTTGCATAACACCGACCAATCGCAATCCTTGTTCGGCACAGGGCCCGCCCCCTCCCTCTCTAATTGGACGACGCACTCTCGGGCCCCGCCCCGCGCTATAAAAGCTCCGCCGAGCGCGGGCGGCCGCAGACGTGAGTTGTGCGGGTTGGGGTCTCCGCTGCCGCCGCCATGAGCAGCGCTCCGCCGGGCCCCGCCGCGCCGCGGCTGTGCTGCATGGAGAAGGGCCCGGACGGGTACGGCTTCCACCTGCACGGCGAGAAAGGCAAGCCGGGCCAGTTCATCCGGCTGGTGGAGGCGGGCTCGCCGGCCGAGCGCTCGGGGCTGCGTGCCGGGGACCGACTGCTGGAGGTGGACGGAACGAACGTGGAGCGGGAGAGCCACCAGCAGGTGGTGGAACGGATCCGCGCCGCCGCCGGGGCTGTGCGCCTGCTCGTGGTGCAGCCCCAGCCCGAGGAGCAGCCGCCCAAGACCCACAGTGACCCCGACGGCGAAGCGCAGCGGGAGCCCCCGGCGGCGGAACCTCCGGAAGTGGAGCGGAGCGGCCCCGGGGAGCGGGTGAGTGCGGGGCGGTACGGGCGGCCTTTGCCATCCTGTAGGGCCGGGCGGTCCCGGGACGGTGCCCCCGGTGCTTTTCTCCCTGTTCCGGTCTCAGCACGTCGGGTCGTGCCCCTCCTGCTCCGTCCTTGTGCTGCAGGAGGAGCGAAACGGGGTCAGGCGTGCAGCGGGGGGGGGGGGGGGGGGGGGGGGGGGGGGGGGGGGGGGGGGGTGGGGGGGGGGGGGGGGGGGGGGGGGGGGGGAAGGCTGATGGCGACGCGTGGGCACGGGGGGCTGCCCGGTCCGTCCCCCGTGTCGTCATCTGTGCTTTGGGAGCTCGGTTTGGTTTTGCTGTTGTTTTCGGTGTTTGCTCCTGGAGTTCTCAGTTCCAGCCCTGCTGCGTCTTCACCTCCAGAGAGCAGGTGCCGGGTTGCCCCGAGGCTTTTGGCGTTAACCGCCTCTAAAATGCGAACAGCATTTGGCGAGGGGAGGTGTTGTGCTGTGGCGGCCGCTCGTGCCCTGAGCTGCCCGGCTTCAGCTGCGCCGTGGGGATGGGGAGCACGGAGCCCTTCGGTGCGGACCGACGCGGTTTCAGAATGTCGGCCTGGAGCAGCACGTAGGAGTCAGCCGTTGCACAAACAGAGCGATGCAGAGGGGTGAGGAATGGGGACCCAGCTGACCTTTCCTGCCCGCAGCAGTTTCTGAGGGACGCTTGGGGCTGCCGCGGATAATGCCGCTTTTTGTTTGCTCGGTGAAAACAAGTATTTGTTGTTGCGACGGTGGCGCTTCCTGGGAAGCTGTGACACAGAGCTGTGCTCTGCTCCTGGAACCCGCCCGTAGTGCCAACGTGGTGGCACTGCTGCGGGGTTGGTGCTGAGTTCCGGATGGACTTTGGTGCTGAGCTGTTGTCCCGCAGGGTGAGGTGTTGCTGTCACCCAATGCTGACTCTTTCCCGCTGCAGGACGTGTCCTTTGTCTAAAGCGTCGCTCCCGTGGGCTGTCGGTGGAGTCTGGTGGCCACGGAGGTGCACATCGCCCCATCTGGGGTCACAGGGCAGGGCACGCTGCGTGAGAACGAGCAGGCTCTGCTCCCACAGCATCCTCCGTATGTCACAGTGCCGGCGTCCCCCCCGGCCACCGAGTCCTTCTGTGCTGTGCCCTCTGCCCGCAGATCGCTCCGTGAGCTGGAAGAATTCATAGGGACGTGGCTGATGCGGCCGGGGAGCGCCCTGCCCTGCTGGCGGGGCTGCACGCCTCGGTGCGCAGCTCCGTGTGGGGGTGGGACGGTTACCGTGCGGTTACGGCTGACAGTTTCTGTCGGTACGGGAGCAGGAAGTCGGTGACGCTGCTGACATGGGCTGATATTGCTGCTCACCCGCCTGCAGCCCCGGTGGTTTCTCAACAGGTAGCCGGAAGCCGTGGGGCCGGGGCTGGTTCCCAGCCTGGGGAAACCCGGAGCGGCCGTGCCAGGACAGCGCGCTGGGAGCGGTGCCACCGAGCAGAGGGATTTGCGCCCCTGAGCTGCGCCCTGCCTGCCCTTCGTGGGGATTCTCCCAGGATCGGTGCCGGCAGGGAGCACAGGAGGTCTGTGTGTGTCAGAGTCCTGTTTGCTTTGTGGGGCAGGGCTTGCCTTTATTTGCATGCAGGCTTGGAGACGCATGCTGCCAGCAGCCGGCTGTCAGCCTTCCTGCTCTGCGCTGCTCTGCTCCGAGCGTTTAACGCCTCAGGCAGGATACGCCTCCCCCGAACCAGGGAACATCGCACGGGCTCCCTGCCCTGCAGCTGGATGCTACCCCAGTGGGACGTGGGAGGCTTCGGGGCACCTATGAGCGCACCCACCCCATAGCAGGCATGGCTTTAGAGTCCTGGGAGTGGCACCGGGTGGCTGAACGCAACTTTAGCCCTGCTGCTGAGGCTTTGCACCACATGGGATCGTCCCTGCCGTTTGACTGTGGGCGGTGGCACCCTGCTGTGTTCCCCCCCGCCCCACACTGTGTTTCCGGAGGCTTCAGCTGCATGGGAGTGCTTTGAGACAGCTCTGTGCAGCTGCCTGCTGCTGGGCTTCCACCACGGCACGGCTGCTGCTGCCCGGTGCCAGCTGTGCCCAGTGCACGTGTAGTGCTCAGACGCTGAATGCGGTGCTTGCTCTCCACTGCAAAACCCGTCTGAGCCCCCCCGCGTATGGCTTGGGGTGTCGTGAGGGCAGCTGTGTGCGTTGTGCAGGGAGAGTTGAACTGGGAAATGAATTAAACTTCTTCTCAAGCCAACTGTGCCCGGGAGCCGGAGTGGGCTGCATGAAAAGCAGCTCCAGCCTGGCGCTACGTGATGGGGATGCTGCGAGAGGCTGCTTTGCATCCCCTTTGTATGGGGCCCCGGTGCGTGTGCCAGATTTCAGAACCCGTGTGAATTTGCTGGCCTGGCTGTCCTCGCAGCCCGTTTCTCTCTGAGCAAAGCCCAAAGGCGGCTGCTGAGGGCTGCCCGCAGCTTGTTGCTGCTCGCAGGGCTGCAGGGAGCTTCCTGCAAGCTGGGGCTGCGGATGCCGCTCTGCAGGTGGTTTTACTGCACTGGGAGCTGCGGGCACCGCGGGTGTTTTGCTATCCCTGAGGGGGGAGGATCTTCCTCAGAACCCCCCGCCCCAGGGCAGCGTGCTCCTGTGCAGCGAAGGCGTGGGTCCCTCTGGCACAAGGGGCCGTGTGCTCGGCCTGGAGGCGCTCCTGCAGCCGTGGATGAGACCCGATGTGCTGCAGCTCTGCTCCCTCCAGGCTCTGCCAGCTCTGCTTTTTGGGCTTGGCTTTGGGATTAAGCACATCACGGACCACCTGGACCACGGCAGCAGCCACGCTGATGTGTTGCAGTCCCATCTCACATCTCGTGCAGAGCGCAGGGGATGCACTGGGCAGCTCCCGGCCAGCACGTGGGCACAGCTGGCTGCTGGCACGTCCTGCTGTCACCTTTGGTCCCCAGCTGGGCGTTGGTGAGCCGTGCTAACCCGGTGAGCCTTGACCTCACAGTGTTGTGCAACAGGGACGGGGCTGATAGCAGCTGTGGGGCTGTCACACAGGCTGTGCTTATCGAGTGGCTGCTGCCAATGTGTCACCCTCACCAGCGCCCTGTGTCTGTCCTTGGTGCCAGCCCCAAGGATCAGTGCTCGCCAAGGGAATTTCATAGCGTGATGTGCATGTGCTGTGGGTAAGGAGGAGCACAGAGCATAGATGAGGGGGAATTCCTGCCTATCCCCGGGGATGGTTTGGGTACCAAAGTAGGACAGATAAAGGGAAGAATAAGTGATGAAACCCCTTGGTGAAGGATATTTTAGGAACTCCAGTGTGGCTTGGCCATTGGGATATCCCTAGCAGTGATCAGGAGCTAACGATCGAGACAGTGTCATCCTATATGTATTATCTCAATAGGATGAGAGGTGATGGTTTTACATTGTGCTGGGGGACTCAGGTTGGGCATCGGGAACAATTTCTTCTCCCAGAGAGCATCAATGCAGTGGCACAGGGAGCAGGGGAGCGCTCTGGGGGTGCTCAGCACTGTGGAGACGTGGCACTGAGGGACGTGGTCAGTGGGGAGGGGTTGGGGTTGGGTTGACAACCTCAGAGGTCTTTTCCAACCTTAATGATCCCATGATTCTGCAAATATGGAACAGTTGGCCGTTGAGTCAGGCTGGGGTGGTGCCACCAGGAGGTGAACGCCCCACGTGCTGCTGCTCTGCTCCCGCAGGTCCTGGTTTGCTGCAGCCGTAGGCTGGGGTGCTCAGTGTGGGTGCTGCTCTGTGAGTGCCGGGGGTCCATTGGTGCCGCCCCCAGGCAGGGGATGATGCAGTCATTGTGTCTGCAGGAGGTGGGACCTCTGTTGTCCTGGGGCTCCTGCAAGGGGCGGAGATGGGTGCCTGCCCTCCATCCAGACTGCTTCCCCCTCCACCTTCACCTGGCAATCTTAATCCCAAAAGGAAAAGCTCGGTCTGAGGATTTGCATAATAACAGGCTTCCTTAATGGAACACTGCAATTACCGTGCCCTGCACCTAATTAGCTTGGGCCAGGGCTCGCAGGCTGTTCTGGTCCCCATGCCTGGCCGGAGGTGCCCACAGCTGTGGGTTGTGTGGGTCTGCAGCCCTGTGCCATAGCGGGGTGGGGGCTGAGAGCAGCCATCTCACGGCCATCCCTTCACTGCCCCTTGCAGGAGCTGCGTCCCCGGCTGTGCCACATCAAGAAGGGCCCCAACGGGTACGGCTTCAACCTGCACAGTGAGAAGAGCCGCCCGGGGCAGTACGTGCGTGCCGTGGACCCCAACTCACCGGCTGAGGCGGCAGGGCTGCGTGCCCAGGACCGCATTGTCGAGGTGGGTGATGGGGTCGGGGGAGGCCGGCAGCACGGTGTGTCCCTGAGATGTGGGATGGGCGGGCAGCGCCCGGGAGCTGCTCCTCTGGGGCATCCCCTGCCCTGAGTGCTGGCAGTGACTCAGAGCAGAGCCGTTCCACCCCTGGGTGCAGCCGGGCTGAGCCCTGATCTGCCCATCTGCACATCAACTTCTGTCACCCCATGGAGCACCGCTGTCCCGGGGTGGGAGGGCCCCGCTCCCCGTGCAGCCCTGTGCTAATCACTCTGAGAAAATCTGCTTTTAATGAGGTTTTGCTGCTAATCCCTGCATGTCTCCGGACATCCGCGAGGGGCTGCGGCCTGCGCTGGGCTGAGTGATGTCCCTTGTCACCGTGACACCCACAGGTGAATGGGACGTCCGTGGAGGGCAAACAGCACGCGGATGTGGTGGCGGCCATCAAGGCGGGTGGCGATGAGACCAAACTGCTGGTGGTGGGCGTGCTGGCCGATGAGTTCTTCAAGAAGTGCAGGGTGGTGCCCTCGGAGACGCACCTGGCAGGTGGGTCCGGTGCCACCCCCGGAGCTGGGCACGGGGTGTCCCCTTGTGCTGGGACGGGGGGTTGATTGGCACCTTCCTGCCTGGCCCACAGCTGGCACGTGGCTGTGGAGTGCGTGCTGGGCAGGGTTTATGGCTCTGCAGGTTACACTTTGACAGGACTTCTGGCTCAGGGAGCGAACAGAGGGCGTGCGGGTGTCCTTCACTCTGCTCCAGCCTTGGCTCAGCCTTGGCCTCCTCCCTGTCCCCATTGCTGGCAGGATGTGGCCCTCACTGGCTGTCCCGGAGCTGTTGTGCCCATGGGCACTGATTTTCACAGCCCTGGTGTGAGCCTGTCCCCACCTGACACCATGTCCTCTCTGCAGGTCCCTTGCCAGAACCCATTGCCAATGGTGATATAGAGAAGGTGAGATAAATTCCTTTTTGTCCTTTCTAAATCCCACCTACGCTGGTCTGTGGGCATGGAGCACGCAGCTTTGGGTGTCCCTCCATCCTTTGCCCTTGGGCGGTTGGGTGACCCACGGGCTGCCAGGGATGAGGCTCCCATGCTATTACACAAGAGCAGGTGCCACTGGGAAGGGGAGCGGGAGGTGGTGGCCCCCAGCAAGGGGATCGTTTGTAGGCTCTGTCCTCACGATGCTGCGTGGCCGGGAAGGAGCCCTCATGCTCCAGGGAAGCAGCATCCCGTCCTGCAGCCCTCCTGCTGCTGCTGCAGCTGGGAAGTCAGGTTTAATCCTCCCAGCCTTGCATGGGCAGTGCAGGAGGTGTTTATTAGCACAGAGCTATCAGCGGATTACGTGCGTGGAGGAAGGATCTGACAGCTGCCAGGAGGGATGGCAGCGGCCCCGGGGATGGCTCCCAAACCTCAGCCCCTCTCTCCTGCTCTGCTCCCCCCAGGAAAATGGCGGAGAGCCGCGGCTGAACTCTGTGTCAGAGAGACCCCCCAGCCCTGCACCAGCCACGTCCCCCGAAGGCAGCGAGACCCACAGTGAGGTAGGGCTGAGGGATAACGGCCGAGAGGGGGGATGGGCAAAGCCCCCACGCCGAGGCTGAGCTCCTCTCTCTCCACAGCCCGATGTGCAGGAAGGGGACAAGCGCAGCTCTGCGCCCAGCTCCCTGCTGGACCTCGACATCCCGCTGGCCGTGGCCAAGGAGCGGGCGCACCAGAAGCGCACCAGCAAGCGGGCTCCGCAGATGGACTGGAGCAAGAAAAACGAACTGTTCAGCAACTTGTGAGCCCGCCCCGGGGCTGCCCCCGTCCCCTTCGTCCCCACCACCCTGATGGGGAGGACGGGGCTGGGGGTCGGTGAGCATCCCTGCTGAGGATGATGATGGTGCCCTGGGTGCTCCTGCAGCCCTGGCGTGAAGCTTTGTGCGCCCGGCTATGTGCAGAGCTTTGGGGAGGTTTGGTGACTCAGAGTGGCCGGGTTTGATGCCCAATGCTTCTCATCCCCTCTGCCAGCTCTCCTCCCATCCCAAAACCCACCTCTGTTTCAGCCCTCCCAGATAATCTCCCTTTCTTGAGGCTCTTGGTGACTTTCACCAAGCCCTACACCACAGCAATTCCTTCTGGGATTGGCACTCTTGACCTTGCAGTGTCCGTCCACGATGACCCCATCCCTTCATTCCTGTGCCCCCAGAGCTGCCCCCAGAGCTGCCCTCAGAGGCACTTGGGCATCCCACAGCCCCTGCCCCAGGGTTGCTTTGGGAGAGGCGAGGTGCCTGGAGCCAGCACAGCAAGCAATAATCACCCCCTGTGCTGCTGCTTGCTCCCGGAGACAGAGCCGATCAGGGTTTGCATCCTACACTGCTTAGTTTTAAGGGTTCTCGATAGACTGTCTTTTTTCTCCAAATGAGAGGTTTTCCAATCATGGTTTATTTTTTTTTAAATGTATTTTGTGGAAAATTCTTCCTGTGGATGTTTTGTTTCTGTGTTTTGCAATCAGATGTTGTATTGTCAAGCTGAAGAGAAATTCTGTTTACTGGAATAAATCTTCCTGACTTCACGTGTCCAGCTGGAGGCCAAATCCTTGCGGAGCCGTGGATCCCAGGGCACGGTGCCAGGGGGAGCTGGGGGCGGGGCCTGCAGGGCACCATCCCTTGTGAGGGTGGCTGTGCATGCTGGGTCCTCTCTATGGGCAGACACCTCAGAGTCTGAGTTTGTTTGAATGTCCCCCTGGAGTTAAGCCATGGTGAGCTGACACTGGGTCCGGTCTGGTGCTGGGATGGAGTAATGGAGAAGGCTGGGCTGGTCCCAGTGTGAGTTAATGCCTTGGGACGATTAAAGGGCTTTAATCCCACAGAGGGGGGGCAGTTCCAGGCTACCATGTGCCTGCTCTAATCTGCCCATCCGTAGGGACGTGGCTGCTGGCTGGGCTGGAGGGAGGCAGCGTTGCTGGGGGCTGCCCCAACCCCAAACTGTCCCCACTGCTCCACTGGGGCGTGGGGTGAGTCTAAGCACCTGGGCTGCCTTCTCAGAGCAGGCTGGAGGAGGGCAGGGCGCTGCCTGTCCCGAGTGGGGCCTCGGGTTTTGCCCCTCTGGCAGGGGCTGACACCCCTCTGTGGAGGATGGAGCCTGCAGCTGAGGGCTGTGGGGCTGTGGTGCCAGCCCTGCTGGGCTCATGCAGCTATTTTTAAGCCCTGTGTGCTGGGACAGCTTATGCAGCTCTGCACTAAGCCCTCCTGCTGCAGCAGGAGAGTGTGGGGGAACGGATCTTTGCTGCAGCCAGGAGTGTGGCTCACCTGGCAATCCTGAGAGCTGTGGGTGTGGATGTGTTAACCCCCCTTCCAAGGGATACTTAGGGACAGACCTGATGTTGTTTTGGGTTGCCAGGGTGAAGGCTTTTCCTGGCTGCCCGGGGAGGCAGGGAGTGCCTCAGCGTTGCCTGGGCGCCAGGGATGCCAAGTGCAGTGCTTGCTGATGCCGGAGCAACCACTGGGCTGGTGCAGCCGGAGCAGCACCCTGTGCCCTCGGGGCTATGGGCGACCGTGGCCCTCAAAAGCAAGGCTCTGTCCTAGGGAACAGGATCCATCCCTGCCTGCAGCAGGAGGATTAATAGACCTTATAATTTTACTCTCAGCTGGGAGTGGAGCTGCTCCTTATCACCGCACAAAGCTTCTGCTACAACAAAATCAATGTTAAATACTTGTGGTTTAAAATACCACGATGCTCACTTGGTTCCTGCACTTGGTTTTAACATCACTCACAGGGATGATTTTATTTAAATGAACTAAAACTGGAAAACTAAAACTCACAGGTCCTAAAAATACTCAAAAAGTAACACTAAAAATTCCAGTCTGCCAGATAACAGCTTTCAGATTTGCACAGGGATGTTATTATCTGATACTCTCTAGCTGAAACAAATCATTTCTGGTCTAAAATTAGCCCTCCTGGCTGCTCTTACAGTGGGAAAGCACCCAGGAGCAGCAGTTCTCCTCCTTACCTTTTCTTTTAGCTTCCCTGCTGTGGAAAGCATGCTGAGCGGGGCAGGGAAGGCCAGGTTAAATAACTGTATTGAAAGTCTGTCCAGTGCGACTCAGACAAGTACCTCTTCTTTGGGAGCAGCCCTCAGATGTGTCACAGGCTGACTCCTGCCCTAAAGGTGTCAGCTCCACTGAGCCATGCTGCCCCACACCCCCAGTTCAGCTTACTGGAGAGCAGCAGGCAGCTCCAGGCCTTGCAGAGGAAGTCCTGAGCTGCCCTGAAGAAGGGAGGTCACCGTTCTGCCTTCTTTCAGATGTCTTTCTCCTTGCTGCAGTAACAGCAGACCCAAGAGATTAAGCATCACTTTGCTGATGGCCTGAGGTTTCCAGGTCCACACGTGTAACAGGTATCAGCATGCCAAAGCACAGTTCTGAACTGAGCAAGAGATCTTGTCTCAAAAGCCTCCTGCAGCTGCCAGTTCCTTTATGCAGAGATCCCAGAGAGACTGAGCTCGGGTCTTGCTCGACTCGTATTAGTGATTTTAATCATGTTAATAGTTTGACTCCTCTCTTTGTAGTTCTGTGTTCAATCAGTAGCCTTCAGGTGGACTCAGGAGGGCTGTGCTATCTCCCTGGACTGTGTCATCCTTGCTTCTAGGAATGATCTCCTGGCCCTGTTTCAGCTGAGCACAGATCAGTCAGGTGTTCCTCACCAATTCCCTACCCCTTCACCTCCACCTCTGGATCATCCTCCAGAGCAGAAAGGTGAACCAGCACTCTCCCTTTGATCATGCTCACCCCCACACCCCTTAAAAAAGGGGTTCAAAGAGTTGCTGTTGTCCTTCTTAACTT
Organism: Pavo muticus; assembly: GCA_016647715.1. Classification (NCBI taxonomy): domain Eukaryota; kingdom Metazoa; phylum Chordata; class Aves; order Galliformes; family Phasianidae; genus Pavo; species Pavo muticus. The sequence goes on along the minus strand of JACDJE010000038.1, from coordinate 506,101 downwards.
CCAACCAGATTTTCACCAGTCAAAGGAAGCCCCACTGCTCCCAGGTTGCTTTCGGAGGTACCTGAGATCTTTATTTTTTAATTATTATTTAATAGAGGACAGATTGAGCTACCAGGGCACTCAGACTTCTCTGCAACAGTGACGAATCTTGCTCTGAGGGCAGTGGAAGCAGGAACACAGGTTGCTGCTTGTCCAGAAACTGGTTGTGCCAGGAGTCAACTAACTGCTGGTGGCTGTAGGCCCTGCTGGAGCAGTGTGTTAAAGTCACGGAGTCGTTCCTCATCAAGTCTGTGAATTAGCAGCTGTTCTCCTGGTCCAAACTTCAGGCAGCATTCTCAGCTGTTGCAACAAAGTGGAAAAGTGACAAGATGACAAAGGAAACAGACCAGAACAGTCAAGTGCAGCCCTGCCATTCATGCTCAGACCTCACAACGAAGTCCAACCTTTCCCTGGAAACCAGGTTTGTGTCTGGCTCTATCTGTCAGTCTCCAGCACCCCAGCTGGCAGCTTCTCTTCAATGTAGCTTTTCTTCTTCACGTGCTTTGTCTGGTCCAGGAGCCACTGTCTCTCTTGGTCCCCGACATCCAGCCTCAGTGTCACCTCTTGGAAAACACTGTTCACAGAAACCTGTATCATACAGAAGAAACAGAGCTCCATCCCAACCATAGGACAAACACTGCTCACACTGGGGGTAGAAGCCAGGCTGTCACTGCACCTCCTTAAAATGAAGCTTCTTGAACATGCAGATGCTGGCTTCATTTTCCTGACCAATCTTAGCCTCAAATTTGGTGATGCCTAGGTCGGTCACTCCTAAGAAAGAAACCAGAAAGACAAAAATTACTGTTATGTTATGTACTGTTATGTGCTTGGCTGCCATATCTACAAAGACACAGGGCTGCAACTTCTGAGGCAGATGCTCCCCTTAATACCCTGTGTACATCACCAGGAATGCGTGCTTCTAGATCACATCACAACTTTACCCTTGCCTTGAGCCATCCTTACCATAGGACATCATCATCAGAGTCGCCTCCTTGCCAAATCCTCTGCCACGATAGCTGGGTTCTGAAAGACAGAGTGCAGAAGTCAGCATCTTGTTACATGAGACAAGGCAGCCGTGCTGGATGCTTTTCAGAAAAGACTGTGACCCAGACCAGCAATGGATGCCATTCAGGGCTGAGCAGTCAAGGTAATGCAAGGAGAACAAAAAGGTGCGATAACATCTGTGATGCTGTGATCTGTCTACAGCTGCCTTTAGCCAAGGTGACAAAGACCCGAGACAGCAAGCAGAACCTTACCTGCAATCATTATTTCAATCTCACCCAAAGTTGGATCCTCAGTGTCAGTGAGGAAGAGATTCACATCCCCCACCATGCACTCCTCGTCCCCACGTGCCTGCTCGGACCACCGCTCCGTGTCCAGCACGATGAAGGTGCACTCTGGGGAGAACAAAAATACAGCATTTTTAGGGCACGTTAAGAGTTACTTACATAGAACTGAAGGCTGAAAGTAAAGGCATGCAGGGGACAAGTGACAGCAGTTCCACGTGTTAACAGTGAGGAAGTGGTAATAATTGAACTTTCCACACCAAGCTTGCCTACTTCCATCACCAGAAATGGAAATCACTAGAAATCACCGTCTGTTTATGCAGGCACTAAGACTAGAAACAAGCATGGAAGGAGCATGGAAATGTCCGTTCCCTGACGGAGGTCTCGCTGCTTTCCCTCTGCAGCAAGTCTGGGCAAAGAATTGTTTGGTGCACAAGACATGAAGGCTCAGTGATTCACCAGTCAGTCTTAGTGCTGCCTTCAGCAAGGCTTTTAATGCCAGCTGAGACAAACATTCCAGGCTGAGATCTTTGCCAGCCTTGGTATTTTGCTGCTCACTGTACTTCTACAAGGCTTTTATGGGCAGTGATTCATTACAGGGAACCAATTCAGACAACACATCTCAAGTAGGTAATTACAAAGCCATTCCATTTCTCAAGGAAAAATACAACTCCCTTCCATGTTTTTATGACAATCAGAACTGAGGAGTGGTGACTGTGCAGCAGCTTATCAGATAATGCTGTGTAAAGCAAACCAGTTATCTTTGAAAAACCACACAGGAAGGACACCAGCAGCCCTGGATGTTCTCTAATTCCCTGAGCATACACTGCCTACAAACATGCTCTGGTCTCCCTAGAAAGTTACCACAGCTGTGCTCCCCTTGCTTTAAACTGCCATTATTCACTCCAGATACTGAAGATGAAGGAACCCAGAGACCCACAGAATACAGAAACTGTAAAGGTGAACAGAGTAAATCAATGTGCAGCACTAAGGCAAAGTTGTCTGCTGAACAGAAAGCCAGCCTCACATCTGCTCTGGCTGCTACCAAAGCCTGCTGACCAGGCACTCTCAGCCCACTGCGTGTCCTTTCCAGCACAGAAAAGGACTCTCTCAGCCCTTTCACCCATCCTCAGAGAACATTTAAGACCCTCACTATCTGCATCGTCCCTCCAGCTGCGCTGCATCTCGTACTCCTGCTGCAGGCTCAGTGGTTCCGAAGCGGTCAGGCGCTGCAGCTCCTCTGACTGCATCCACTCATGGTACCTGGAAAGAGACCCAGAACCAGGTCACTGGCTTAATGATGGTGCTGCAGTCGGATTTCCAGAAATGCTCCAAGGATCTGCCTGCCACCTGTCAGCAAGCCGTCCGAGAAACACCAGCCTGGCATTCACTGCACCTTAAAAGCATCTGCAAACCTCTTTTTAATATAAAACAGGAATCGGCGTTCTTCTTGGAAATTCAGCAATATCTGCTGATCCTGCAGCTTTGTCTGAAGAGCACCACAATGCAAGGCTGAGTCAAGAGCACAGACCCAGCAGCACCAAGTTCCACTGTGTTTCATACAATGATTTCATACAGCATCACCGTACTGCTGACAACCTGAGTAACGCTGCTCACAGCCTGCCCTTCTCAGTCAGCCATCCCGGCGTTACACACTGCCGACCTGCTGCTCTGCGGCCGGCAGGGAACGACACCGTGAGCGGACATCACAGAGCTGCGAGGGACGCCTGCTGCACACACCGACCATCTCCCTACAGCAGCCGTGCTGCTGAGCCAGGCCCTTCCTGCTAAAAAAAAAGGAAGCGAAACCGGACAGCACAGAGCAGCGGGGCACGAGAGCCGCGTACCGGGGCACGTGTGCCGGGCTGTACGGCACCAGCGTCACCTTCTTGCCCCGCAGCACGGTGTTCTCGTTGATCCTCATGGCCCCGGTGCCATCGCCAGGCGGCCCAGGGGAAGGGCAGCACTCCGTGGAGCGCTCTGGAAGGAGGCTCGGCAGCACGGACTCGTAACGGACAGGCCCGCCTCGTAGCAATGCCCTCAGAGCCGCCTCCCTGCGAGCGCAGCGCCCTGCCGGTGCCGGGGGTGCAGAGCGGCAGAGGCCCGCAGCGCCGCACGGCCCGGGTGGTGCGGGGCGGTCCGGGGCTGACGGGGGCGCTGTGCCGACGCGGACAGCAGCTGACCGCTACCGCACGCATGCGCACAAACTCCACTCACTTCCCCGTCGTGGACGGCGATGTCGTCATCGCCCCGCCCCCTCCTTCCGCCCCCTCAGCGCGCACGTGACCTCACACCCCCAATCGCAGGCGAGCTGCTTACACCCCCCTCTTCCCATTGGTAGCGGACCGATCACGTGTGCGGAAGGAGAGCCTGGCGGGCCGCGCGTGCGCTGTAAGAGCCGGGTGGGGGCGGGAGCTGTGGCTGCTGAGGTACCGGGGCGGCTCCGGGCGGGTCGGGGTTAACAGCGGCCGCTGTGCCGCTGCAGAAACGGGCGCTGCCGCGGAGCTCGGCCTCTCTCTCGGCTGTCCTCTGTTCGTGCCGCAGAGCATTGGTTTCGGCGGGCCGGGGTCCGCCAGGAGGGGCGCGTGACCGTTGCTCTGAGGGCGGTGGTGTCTGCGGGTCAGCGCGGGAGGGGGGTGCGCTTGGCTGCGGAAGCGGGGCGGTGATGCTCGGATTCCCCGCGGTTCTTCTGGGTAGAGCAAAGTTCCCCTGAGCTGCTGCTTTGGAAGTCGCGGTTCCCGAAGCGCCGCTCGGTCTGTAGCGCCCACGCGCGGAAGCGGCGGCGCATCTCCGCTGGGGCGGCGGAGCGGTGCGCGGTCCCTTCGGGGCGCCGGACCTCCGCTGTGCACCGCCGCCCTCCGCGTCTGAGGGGCAGCGCCGCCCGACGGCCTCGGAGCGGGTCAGTGCGGGCGGAGCGCCCCGAGCCGCGGCTGAGCGGGTGCGTGCAGCGCCAGGCGTGGCTGAGGGCTCCATCAGCTGCCAGCTGTGCTGAGGCTGACTCTGAGCTCCTGCCTTCCGACAGAGGTAACGCAGCGTTATGATTTTTCCCTAGGTTAACGATAGCAGAAGTTGAAAACACCGCCCTCATTTTCTGCAGTTCTCCCAGCTGTCGTCACCATGGCTGGCGGCATCACAGATACGGGAGAGCTCTACTCTCCATATGTGAGTACCGTGCACGGGGCTCACTGCTGGCCTGGATGCCTCTAACGAGTCCTGTTCCCTTGGCAAGCCGTGCGCTGTCATTCCCTGCTGCCTTGTGTGTGTAACCTCAGTGCTCCAGGCTGTGGTGGAGCTCGGAGGCTGCCTGAAAATAACACCACAGATGCATTCCTGTGCTGCAAGGGCTGGTGTCTGTTTGAGATGCAGTTTTGAAATGTGTTAAGAGTAGCTTTGTGTCCAGTATCTCTGTGTTCTTCTGCCTGCTGCTCTTATGCTTCACTGATGTTTCCATCAGCACCAGTTGTCACATGAAGCTTCCTTAAAAGGGGAAGCTGTCGCATGGACATTATGCTGAGTTTGAGCTGTGCTGAGCTTTGAGTTTGTTCAATGTTCATCAGGTTACCGAATTCTACCTATTTGTAGCTGTTCTTTTAGTAACTTCATTTTAATCCCCTTCACTTAAAATAATCAGACACGATATTTCTGCTGTGTGATGTCCTGTGAACGCACACAACCAGTTACTCCTTTGCTATGTTGCTGGAAATACCACTTTCATAGCCACAAGTGTTCACGTAGTGTCAGCTCTTGGATGAGTGCTTTGCAAATACTTTTTCCCCTCCTGAAGTGAACTCACAGACCACTAAATATAGAACTAGTACTGAAATCAGCATTGTTGGCTTTCAAATACTCTAAAACGTTCATCCCTATGTTAATGATTGAATATAGAGTAACTGGAGATTAGGCTACAGAAATAGGCCACAACTGAGAGAACAGAGAACAAGACAGTAACTGGGACATCTGGGCTCTAAAGGATGGATGTCACCAGCTCTTACATCACGTTGGTGTTCCGGGAGTTGCGCAGAATCTCATCTCAAAGTGTAGAGCGCTCTCGTTTTTCCCTGAAGATGTCCAGCTGCACCACATGCACAGCATTCCCATCTCTGCCTACTTGGCCAAAGCCAGAAACACCTGAGTGTTTTATCTGGAGTCCCTCAGTGAAGTAAGTCACAGCCCTGGGCGGGAGACGTGCTTAGGGGATGACAGCTGTGCTAGCTGAATGAAAAGAACTTCCTGACAGGCTGCGATGGCTGATTTTTGTCATGGGAGAGCCATTGAAAGATGGCTGCTGTGCTGCTGGTGAACGTAGGACAGCAGCTCCTGCAGGATTTCTAGGAAATAGTTCTCCCAATGTTTGTTCCTCCACACTGAAAGAAATGTACTCAGACGGCTCCTCCCCAGCTCTTTCCTCTGGAGAGACTGGCCTATATTTAAAGCAACAACAAACCAACAAATGTTGGGGCATTTCTTGATCCTGACTTCAGCCGGATTTACAGTCTGAGATGCCTTCCCCAGGTACACAGTTACGTTTTTGCTCCTGACTAGAAGAAAAGTGGTTGCTAGAGATGGTGAGATACTTTCCCTTCCAGAAGCACGTTACCTTTTTCAGGGTGTGCCGATCTGCTTGCTGGTAAAACGACAAGCAAGCTATAAATTATAGTTCTGCTTGAATATGTCCTAAGAATAACAGAGAATAAGGCATTCTGAGAGGGACCATAATTAGTTAGGCTGAGGTCAGAAAATAAGGAGAGACCCAAAACCGTGCTGTAGAATTCTTATGGTAAAAGGCAATGGGTTTGAAAGCAAATGAAAAGCTCGCATGCTTTCTAACTTTGAAAGACAGAAAAATACTTGAAGAATTAGAAAAACAGGGAAGGGATATCAGCTTCACAAACATGTGCTGTAACTTGCTTTGTTCTCCTTGGTTATCAGTGTCCTCCTGTGTTTATCTCTAACGTGGGCTCGCGCCTATCTTGCTCACAGCGACTGCTCTCTACTTAAGTGTGTCTGTCTGTGAGGTGATGTGGATGATCTCTGGCACAGCTGTGAATTCATGTGGGGTTATGTGGGTGATTGCAGGTCGGTCTGGTTTACATGTTCAACCTCATCGTCGGGACAGGAGCCCTCACCATGCCAAAGGCGTTTGCAACAGCAGGGTGGCTCGTCAGCCTCGTTCTCCTGATGTTCCTGGGCTTCATGAGGTAGGATGTGAGCGTGTGGGGAGTTCGGCTAGAGGGAGCTGTAACAGTGCTGAGGTCTGTGCTGCTTTTCTGAGTGATCCTGTCCTGCTGCTGAGCCCTGTGGACCTTATCTGGAGGGAAGCTAAGCCCCACGTCTTGTCTGGTGGAGAAGACTTTTTCTCTAGTCCAGGTTCTTTTGGAAATGTCCCGTGCTTGCCTGTGTCACTGATCCATTCCCTAAGCATTAACTGTGTTATAAGTGACACAAGTTAATCTTTGAGATTTGTATCTGGGAAGCAGACTTGTTTTATCTTGACTGCTGGCAGCAGTCTGGGTAGCTGCAAGCGTGTCAGGAGAGCAAACTACTGCATAGCTGGACCCATTTATATCCCCTTGGCTTTGTTGGACTGAGGTCTTGGAGCTGGTCTCATGACTTTGGTGCTGGCTTGCCATGAGCTTCTGCCCATGTCTGTCTCCTTGCTGGAGCAGCAGGTGGAGCTGAAGACTGTTGATACAGCAGTGATGTCCAAATAGCTTCAGATTCTCTGGTTATTAATAGAATTTCTGGCTTGGTTTAAAAATAAGAATAAAATCCCTCTCCTGCTGTTTGTAAAAACAGGATTTAGAAGCTCCTCTCTTGTGGATAACCAGTTCTGTCAGCTTGGATGTGCCTTTGATTTGGAGGCAGTGCTCTTGAAATCCATTAAGTGCTGCGATGTAGAGGTAGCCATGCTCAGTACTAATTGTATTAATGTTTCCAAGTTCCCCACCTCAAAGCTACGTGCTTTATAGGCTTGATTAAAATGTAAACTGTGGCAGTACCAGTAACTGGTAGATTTGGAAGCAATCCCTTCAGGTAGTTGCTGGAAAATGTAGGTTTATCTTATGAAATGCAGCAGTAGCTGACGAGCCTTCAAGGTCAGCATTAGAGCACAGGCTTCCAAACCTGGCTACTACAGCCACATCAGAGTGAGCTGAGCACACAGATGGAAGTATTCAGAGCCTTGGGAGCTGTGTTGCCCTGCTGCTTTGGTTCCAGTGCTGGTGCTTGTGACTTCCTCTTGCTCTCTGGGGAGGACCCTTCAATGCAGGGAGAAATTGCTAGGTGGGGCTCAGGAGGGGGCTGCGTTCTTTCATTCTGGCAAAGTTGAGCTTGATAAATGAGTCCAGTTTGTGAAACAGTGAGAAACCACTTTAAAGCCTTAAATAAGATTAATTTGACTTTTTATTACAGGACTGTTTAGTTGAGATAATGGCATTCCTTCCATGGTTGAGATAATGGCATTCCTTCCATGGATGCTGTAACGGTGCCCCTGGACCTTGTGGCCTGCAGCAGGCTGTTTGCAGGCACTTGTGGTCTCCCCCTTGATCTTGTATTGCTGCTTTGCTCCTAATCCCATTTGTAACAGTCTTTAGGGTGGTGGTGTACCTTTGCCAAAGGCTGTAATGGATAAACTTTGTGATAATATTGTGCTACTCTTAGGTCCTAAGCTTCCTAAAAGAGGGAAGGAAGCTCCCTTTCTAACAAAGGGAAAGCACTTTTTGACTTCCTAGCACCACTAGCAGGGTGTTTTCCAGAAGCTCAGTGTCTCCTTACATCTAAAGATGTGAATTTGTTTTACTGCATTTTGTTCTGTGCTCGAGCACTCTGCTCAAGATGAGAAGGCAGCAGCACGCTGGTGGAATTCCTTATGGAGCAGGCAGTGTGTATGGGGTAAGGGTGGCGGAAGCTTTGTTTGGTTTGTTTACTCCTGCAAACAGTGAGAATTACTGTCATTTCAGCAGTAGTGCTGGTCTGTCATTGGTACTAACTGAATTTCTCTCTCAAGCTATATGACCACTACCTTTGTGGTGGAAGCCATGGCTGCTGCAAACGCCCAGCTGCGATGGAAGAGGATGGAGAAACACAAGGTTTGTGTGGGGTCTAACTTCCCGTTTTCTGGAGTTCTTTTGTCACATAAGGCTTGCCGAGATTCCTCTGTGTCTTTGCCTTGCCTCATTAGTAACTCCATTAAAGGAATAAATTTCTACTCTACTTAACTTTGCCTTGTGAAATATGGCTGTTAGTTCCCTGTGGGGTTGCTCATTAAAGACAGGATTTTCTGCTCCAGCTTTGAAAAATCCCTGGTGCTGCTCACATCTCTTACTGACTGTGCTCTCCTTGCCCTGAGGCATTGCTCAGTGAGTGTGGAGAGGTGGCGGCCATTCAGAGTGTCTATAAATCCTTGCTTATCTCAGGTCATTTAACTGGGACAGGCAGGAATGCCAGTAAGGATGTATTCTGGGGAGTGGACAGTCCTGAAGAATGTCCTTGCTGTAAAATTGACTTGTGGCTTTTTGGACTCTGGTGTTAGTGGCTTTTCTGAGTCTGGGCAAGGTGTAATTGCACTGATTTAGGTTCCTGCCTGCATGTTAGTGGGCTGGAGTTACGAGATGGGTGTTTCTGCTCTGACTGGCTGTGGCAGTAAAAATGTTAGGACTTTTTTTGACCAGTCCTGCTACTGTGTAGATCTGACGGGGTTTTTTACTCCCTTGTGTCACACGTCACTGTGTGTATTGGATGCTGCTGCTGTGTGTATGACCTGCTAGGACAGCCAGTGTCACTCACCTTAGCCTGCTCTGCTAGTACTCCTTTCTGCTCTCCGCAGCATCCCACGTGTGGGCTGCGAGCTCCCTGGCATTGCTGCTGTTTGCTGGCCTGTCCTGCCCAGCCTTGTTGGGATCTTTGAGATGCTGGAAGTGCGGCCATGATGCTGGCGATGCCAATAATTCATGCTGTGGTTAGAGGAAATCTCAGCAGTGGTCTGATCTGTTCTTCCAGGAGGATGATGAGGATGAGGATTCTTCCTCTGGGGTGTCTGACAGTGATGTTCTCCTCCGAGACAGCTATGAGCGAGCGGAGACGCGGCCTATCCTGTCAGTCCGTGAGTACCTGCTTTGTGCTTTGAGGCCTTGTCTTTGCAGACTGCGTTCCAGTGGGCTCCAGGAAGTGAAGGAGGGCTCTTCTGTCCGTTTTGCCCTTAGTTCTGTATGTTTGCATCCCGAAGTCCTTAGCACTTGCAAGATAAGACTCATTGAGAATTCAGTTTACCTTCTGCAGTCTGATAAAGATCTTCTCTTTCTAGGTCACTAAGATGAGAGTACCTTACTTTGAGAACACTTTGACTTCAGCAGAGTCATTGGACCAGTGGCTCTGCAGCTGTGGAGTGGCAGATAGTGCATACTGCCCTTTGTGCTGTTCATTGAGCTGCTTGAGTGTCGTCAGGTAGTCTGGCCTCTGGGTTTGTTGGAGGGTCTGGTTGAAGCACTTCTTCTTTTTAACTTTCAGAGAGACGTGGATCACCAAATATCTTTGAAATCACAGAAAGAGTGGAGATGGGCCAGATGGCTTCCATGTTCTTCAATAAAGGTAAGTGATTCATGTTTTTAAGTCCTTTCTGTCCTGCTGTGTATGGTGTACGTGTCTTTTCCTCAAATCTGAGTGCTCCTCAGTGTGGACTTGCATCCTGAGTTCCAGCTGTCTACAGCAGTAGAGGTCACCAGTTCCATCTTGGTAGCACCGGAGAACAAGATGTTTGGTCTTCCCTGAACCCTGTAAGCCTCAATCTGGAGGATAGGAGGCTTCTGGGGAGAGCTGCTAAGAACTGCGTGCGTCTGGTGGGGGGCTGTCACCAGGAGAGCTGCAGCGGCATGGGCTGCTGGGTTGGAAGGGTTGCCTGGTGAGCATGTGGTAGGCAGTTGTCTCTTTTTGCTGTTGAGTATCTTTGATGGTTAGGGAGCAAACTTGTAACTGCACTGTGATAAAGCCACAGCCATTGCTGCGTATAATAGAAATGCAAGGTACGATTCTGAAACTTGGTGAAGAGTGCACTTGAAATGGTGTGCAGAGCCAGAAAATCATCAGACATTATGGTACAATTTTGAGCCTGTCAGGCCCCACTTCTTGTGGAAAGTAACATTGTCTCTGGTTCACTGGCCGCCTTACAAAGATGTGGTGGCTGTTTTTCTCCACTGCATTATGTCATCCTTATACCAGTGTGAGACTGCGTCCTCTGAGGGACAGCTGGGCTTAAGGAGCATACATTATTGCTGGTCTTTGGAGTCTGGCTGAAAATCAGCTTGATTTCCCTGTATGCTCCTTCTGGGCCTTTGTAAGCTTCAATCACTCAAGCATCAAAACCCACGCTGAATCAGAGTGCTACTTTTCTGGTTGTGGAGGAGGAGGGGTGACTTGCCCGCGTGCTGGAGATCTAGAAGAGTCTTGTTCCTAATCTTGCCTGTTGTACTGAGTTACCCTGGCTTTGGATGAGTTTTCCTGTGTTCCTTGCCATCTGTAAAGCACTGCAGATGCTTCCCTCTCTCTCCTATCTGAGGAGTAGAGTATTTAGGTCTTGCTTTGAGAGAAGGTATAGTGTAGCTTGTCAGTGTCACTGGGCATTGGGCTATAGAGGCTTGCTCAGCTGCTGACACAGCTGCTGAACACGGGTGGTAAGGCTCCTGTAAGCAGGTTTCGGAGGGCCTCTTCTCATGTGCTTCAGGAGGACGTGAGGATGAGCCCTCAGGAGGGCCCGGTGTTAGACTGTGGCCCTCTCTGCCTTGGTGCTAGATGCTGCTCAACCAGTAGAGGGTGCTGGAAATACACGGCCTCTGGTGCTGGTGAAGTGATATAAACTGCTTAGTGTTCTGGATCTTAATCCCTCTTCTTAATGTTGCTTTAGTGAGTGATCTGATTTTTGTGTTAAGGATCTCCCCTTGGACCAGCTCAGCCCAATGCCAAGGGATGAATCTCTGCAAGAAGTCAGCTGGAACAGCAGCAGACCATAGCTTGAAATGTAGCTTGTGGTTATTGTGAGAGGAGATGAAAGGTGTGCACAGTGAAGGGTCTGGGGCAGCTGCACAGAAAGGCCCTGACAAAGGGCCGCTGCTCAGTGACCAGCTGCTACTGCTGAGTGCAGGGAAGCCGGGCCGTGCTTGGGAAGTCCTGGCTCCAAGCACCAACCTCTGCACTGTGACAGCTAGCGAATGACTGAGTGGGTTTTTCCCACAGTATGCAAAGGTACAAAACCAAGGCCTCTGTGGGCTTCTCAGAGAGAAGGCTGGTGAAGGCTTTGCAACGGACCTTAAAGCCTCCCATATCTATCATTCTCTGTTCTTTCTTCCTGCTTTTTTTTTCCTTAAACAATCTGACAGGAGTTGAATCTGCAGTCCTGGGAGGTAAGCTGGGGATAAATCTCCATCTCAGACTGTCTGCTTTCTTAAAGGGAGCTGACCAGCTTAGCTGTGCTGGTATGTGCACTCTTTCAGGAGAGCTGGCTCGGAAGGGCTGCTTTTTGTGTGGTGCTTTTTCTTTTAATTTGCAGCGTTGGGTGCTTTCTTCTGGGACTGAGCAGTCATTTATTGCAGTAATGGATTCTGGACACATCTGTCATGCTGTATCCCCACAGGAAGTCATTGATTTTCCCATTTTTTGTCTAGTAATGAAAGTATTGATTAGGGAGGATCAGCAGCAGTTTATAAAAGAATTGGCAATAAAGTCTTCCTGCCTTTGCAGGTTTTGTGAGAGGGCTGTCAGCTGGGCTTCCCGCACTGGGTGCTGCAGCAGGGGCGCAGCGTGTGCTGCTGGATGCCTGGTGCTGCTGCTGCAGCGTCGCCTGTGAGCCTCCTTTCCTCCAGGGAGTATCTGAGACCTGACATCAGTAGCAGATCCCCACATCAGAATCTGTTCCAAGTCTGTCTGTTCCCGTGCTTAGTGGATCTCGTGATGCCTGTCATACAGCAGATACTTGTTGTAACATCCAACCCTTCTTAATGGGACTTGGAGAAAGCTGATGGTAACTTGCTGTTGTCTTCAGAGTGATGCAGACTCCTTAGCTGTGCAGTCATCCCGAATCTTTCATAGAGGTGGGGGGGAGGAAAACAAAGGGGAACCTATAAGAAATTGTCTGACTGTATGTGGAGGGGTCAGAGATCTCCATCTATCTATTTAGGCAAACCAGAAACAACTTGTGTATGCACCTAACATGTGTGCTTCTACAAAACAACAAGTTTCCTTGCTGCTTCCCCACTGACTCGTTTTGTAGGGATATGTTATGCTGAATCTACTCAGCATATTGAGTAATTTATGTAAAGAAAGTGCAGTGATTCTTTGCACCCAGAGAACCTGGCGGAATGTGATGGCAAAACCCACGGGAAAACTTTGGGGCTCTCTTGGAAGAAAGGAATCCAAGGGTCTCATCAGTCATCTCTGATTTCAGCTCTCCATGCCAGTGTCTCCCTGAGTCCAGGCAAGGCTGTTCTGCGTATCCCAATAAGATGTTCTTATTCTCATAGTTAAATGCAGAGCAAACTTAAGAAAACAAAACAGTGGGGAGCAGGAACAGTGTTTTTTGTGACACTGGGGCTGCAGGAGCTGTTTTAAAGCTTTGCAAGTTTGAAGTCTGGCTCAGGATGGTGATGTTAAGGAACTTCCAAAGGCAGCTCCACTTCAGCCCTGTGGAACTGGATCTGTGCAGGGCCAAAACCTTCATGTGAAGGTCCTGAGGGTTGGCAAGCACAGGGTTTGGAATCGGTGGAGTACTAAAAGTGTGTTTCTTCATTTACCTGTTCTTCAAGCTGTGTTCACACCAAATCTGTTGCCATCAGCTGGATGTTTGCCCGTGGCTGTTCCAGGGTGACAGCTTCATCTGGCAGATGACTTGGGTGAGACCTGCTGGCCTTGACTGGTAACTGTAGGATGGGCTTAAATGAGCGCCTAGTGTGAAGGCAGGGTATTTAATGAGGCCCTTCAGCTCTGAGGCATCAGTTCTTAGCAGTTCTTGAGCTGCAACAAAGTTCCCTTTGCTGCTGACCTGAGCCTTGCGTGGAGCTTGCTGCAGAGGTGAAGTGTGGAGGGAAATCGTGATTTCAAGACCTTGAAAGAGTTCTGTGGGCTGTTAATTAAGAGTGTAAAGTTCAAGGACCCCTGTGTACTGTATTTCAGTAAGAATATTTCCTTTTCCTGCAGTGGGTGTCAACCTCTTCTATTTCTGCATAATCATCTACCTCTATGGGGACCTGGCAATCTACGCGGCCGCTGTGCCGGTCTCTCTCATGCAGGTGACCTGGTAAGTGAGCTCACTGCTCTGCAGTTATGCAGCAGCAGAAATGAGAGCAGGTTTTGGTTCTGATGGGATGATAAGTCTGACTGGGATCAGCTCTGCCTCCTGAGGGCTGGAGTAGACAAATGACTCATGGCTGGGAAGGCGGAGCTGCCCCACACAAGTGCCTGCTGCGGGTTTAGCTGTTGGATGTCTGGAAGGTACCCGACCTGATGTCCTCAGTCCTCAGATGTGAAGTATTGCTAACTTCTGCACCTCGCAGACATGGGACTTGTTGTTTTCTAGTTTGATTGCTGTTCTCTGTGCAGTATTTTAGCTTCTCTGTCTCTGGTTATGAGCTGAGAAGTGTGATGCTTATCAAGCCTGTGGTCATTGTGACACTACTTGGCTGCATTTACCCAGTGAGCTCTGGGCTTGAGACAGTTTCCTTCTGCTAAGAAATAACCAATGAAGGAGAGTAGCTGGACTGAATCTGGGCTGGGCTGCCCCTGGTCTCAAGGCTCGGAAATGGAAAACCTTGGTGACCCATATGTGAGCTTGAAGTTTGCTCATTCTGAGTTTCGAAGTGACTGGGGGCAACCAAGGGCTCTGCCTTTCAATGCGTAGTGTTCGGTGACCTGCTCTGTACAGATTCCAGGAATTAAGGAGTGCGTGCCCTCATGGAGGGAGGGGAGAAACACACAGCTTGGGCCTCTGACCGTTCCTCTTTCGTGAATGCAGTGAAGGGGAAGGCATCTGCTGGGAGTTAATTACTGTCTTTTGTTTCTCCCTCCTTCTTTTCCAGCAGTGCCATTGGCAACCATTCTTGCAGCGTTGGAGATGGCACAAAGTATAATGATACAGACAAGTGCTGGGGGCCGATCCGAAGGATTGATGCTTACAGGCTGTATCTGGTAAGCTTCTGAAGCTGGTGTGACCTTCATTTCCCTTAACATTTTCTTTCTGCTGGGCAGGGTTCTTTTCCTTGAGATAACGTGCATGTGAGTAACGGAGAATGTGAAGCTTTCAGTTCAGTCTGGCCTTGTTAGCCAAGCACCTCTCTAGCATGGGTGCCACGGCTGTGTTGTAGTTGGCTCATCATTGCAATAATCCTTCTGATCTGAAGTAGATTTCTGTTCTTGATGCTCAGTGTTCTGCTGCCTAAGCAGGTGATGTGTTTGTGCCAAAGGGGTGTTCTTAGTGGCTGGCTGAAGTAGTTGTTTTGAGATGATTGTTCTCAATATACTCAAGTCTGTTAACCTCTCTTGAGTGCATTTTTTATGTGAATAAAGTTGTTTACACTGCTGGAAAATCTGCTTTTTGAGAGGTGATGTAAACAGACCACTTACCATCAGTGCTCTGTGCTGCTTTAGTAATAGCCTGCTGTCTAGTCCAGGATTCTTCATAGCATCTATTGCTGTGCTGTGGTTCTGCTGTGAAGCCAAGGCTTTCCCAAAGGATGCCAAACACTGCTTGACTCGTGTGTGGCAAAAGCTGAGCTCCTACCTGGAGATAAGCGTTAGCAGAGCCGAATGAGAAGAAGGTGTGGATTTGGGACAGTGGTGTTAGAGGTCTCAGTGGGAATTTTAAGAAGAAAGAGTAAGGAGTCTGTGTATGGAGATGCCTGTGTGTGCACACAAATCCAGGGGCAAAGGCTGTGCAGCCTTCCAGCAGTTGGTACGTTCTGGACAGGCAGCGGATCACATCTGAGCGCTGCTGCAGCGTTATTGCGAAAGTGAGAGCTGGGATTCAGGAGTGTTGCTGGATGTCAAAGCCTAGTTAATTATTTAAGAGAAATATTATTGCTTTATTAAATTGTCTTCATCTGCTTCCTTAACGTTTCCACAAGATTGAGGATTTCTTCCCTGAATCTCAATAACTCTGCCTGACCCAGCAGAACGAGCGAGTCGGAGAGAGCAGACAAGCATTAATTATTGCCTGTGTCTCTCAGATATTATGTCTATAATTCATGAAGATAATTGTTAAGACGTGAAAAATTAAAAAAAAAAAAAACACAAAAAACCAACCAGGGGAAGCATTGCATGCCCTGTCTGTGTGCACAGCCCTCCCTGTGTGTCTCCTTGTGTGGATTTGGAGAATAAATATCTGCAGTCTTTTGGTACTGGTTAATCCTTCCTGCCCTGTAATTGAGCGGAGGGTTTCAGTGCCTTTCTGTGCTCCTCCTTACGCGTGGGGAGGGATTGCTTGTGGGAGAAAATAAATCTGTGGTGGATTACTGGGGGGAGGGGCTTCCCAGGGTCACCGTGTTCAGGAGGCTGCTGGAGCTCAGCGTTACCTCTGAGCTGTGTGGGGCTCTGGGCCTCAGTGTTCCATAATGGATTAATGTGGGAGCAAAATGAGGGGTCTGACAAATATTTCTTGGATATATAAGCAAGGCTTCAGCGTTCTCTCCATATTCTTTCCAGCACAGGGAACTGTGACTCTCTTCAAACTGTCTGAGCTTCTTATGTATAGAAGTGGAGTCTTGAACATGCAGGAGAAGCTGCAACCTGCCTGTCTGTGGGGGCAAAGAGCTTGCAGGCGTGGGGGGGTGAGGTGCATCGAGAGCATCGTAGTTGGTTTTGGTCCTGTGGGAATCACGGCCTTTAGAGAACCTGCTCTGTTTTCTTGGCCTTCACTTTCTTTTTAACATTTTCTTCTGTTGGAATAATTCTGGCTCCGTGTTTCAGTGGACAAACAAAGTCTCTTTTTGCAGGCAAAGCTCCCCCATGGCAAGGGGACAGATGAGCCCTGTGATCCCAAGAGAAAGCCTTGGAGGTTTTGGATCAGCCCTTCTGTGCTAGATGCCTGCCTCTACTCCCCTGGCTTTGTCTTAGTACCGTGTGTAGGTTTGGGGCAGCTCTGAAGCAGGTCCCTGGATGCAGTGCTGTATCTCTTACTCTGTGCATGGCCCCCCAGAAACCCTTTTTTGGACTCCCAGGACAAAGAGTCTATTTGAGGTTTTCTGCAAAATGGTGCCAATAGCTCTCTTGTGCCAAGTGCCTCCGCTCTGCCAAGGATCTGTCCTGCCTTCATCCTACTGACTCTTTTTCTCCCGTTATGGCTGCTTCTTAATAACGAGAGCAACAAAAAACTGCTTTAAACGTTGACTCTTCGGCTGCAGGAGAGAGGAAGAATGACTGATGTAAAAATCCTATTTCATGGGTTATTGTCCCAAAAAGCCTCTGGAAGCGGTCTCAGCTCTGATCACTGAATGGGAGCTGAAGAATGTACATAATGAGAATACGTAGACAGATTAAAGCCTTCTCCTGAGACTTGCTTGTCTGCGCAGCATCTTTATTGCTGCTCCAGATTTTCTCACCTAAGTGTGTCTGCAGAGTCCTCAGAGACCACTAGACCCCTATTAACCTTTGTCTGAACAAATGGTTGTCTTGCTGCTTGTTTGTAAATTGCCTTGGAAAATAAGGGCTTGCAAAGTAAATAAGTGGAGGCGAGTGCAGGAAATACTGAAATAATCTCCTGTTCCCGGCCCATCTCTTGCTGCTGCTGTTTGCCTCCCCTTTGCGCCTCAGGAGTCCTGGCAGGTTTGAAGGCTTTGCAGGGCACTTCCAAGCCTGGCAGGGCCAGAGCGCGCAGGGCGAGTCGGATGGCAGGAAGGCACGTGTCTGATGGCCCAGCGACCTTGTTGAAGGCAAGTGCTGATTACAGTTAAAGCAGATCAATGGCTTCCTAGCTCTGCTTCGGATCATTCAACACTGTTGTGCTCCTGACAGCTGAAGTCCTGAGGCCCTTGGCTGTCCGGGTGCCAGTGCTAAGGGCAGTATTCAGTCTTCTGTGCTGGATTCATGCTTCAATGCAGTTTCTTTACCATCCTCCCTGTAAGGTCAGCTTGGTGTCGTCTGTGTAGACTTGAGGGGAAGGGGCAGTGGGTTTAAGTTTCAGATCTCTCTTCCAGAAGACTTCTGGTCTTTCTGTTGCAGTTTCTAGAAAGCAGACACTGAAATAAATAAGAGATTTAATCCTGGGAATCAGCAGCCATTCAGAGTGTCTGGTCCAAAATGCTTTTGTGACCTGGCAAGCAGTGCACTTCTGCACCGGGGCAGCCGTGTCGCTAAAATCTCTGCTCTCCACTCAGCCCTCCCCTTCTGGCAGTTTGGGACGTGGTGGCTTCCCATAATGGGAAGGAAATGGCTTATTCTCAGGGGAGGCCATATACCTTTTGGGAAAGAGGCATTGGCACAGGTGCCCCTGTAGCCTGGCTCAGTAGTGTGTCAGAGCTACCAGTGCATCTGTTCTGTCTGAGTCTCTGCTGGTTTTGTAGCTGACTGGGGAAGGGACGTGGCATCCGCTTGTGCAGGTTCGCAGATGCCGCACATCGCAGGCAGCCCGGCGGGCGGGCCGGGCGGAGCTGGGAGCGCAGATGGCTTAATGGAGATTATCCCAGTTGGAAACGTGCTTGGGCAGTGAATAAAAGGAGCGAGCTCACCAGCACTTACCATCCCTCATCAGAAGGGGACAATGTCACCCCAGCCTGGCGCTCTGATCGGAATGCTGAGCTGCTGAGCGGGGCCGGGCTGCAGCCACGTGAGGCCGTGCAGGGGGGCAGGAGGTGGGATGAGGACACGTTCGTTGCTCGGTGCCAGCAGAACTTCGTTGGCAAGTGCGAAGGCTGAACTGATCGGTGTTGATGTAGATCTGTCTCCGTGTGCCCGGGCGTGGTGCTGCCTTCCCCGGCCCTCCTCGGCCGCAGGCGGGAGCTCCCCGCTTTGTGCCTCCAGTTCTCTCCTTCCTGGGTGCGCTGCATGTGAGCGTGCTCCTCCTGCACTGTGCACGGGTTCCCAGCATTTATATCATCTGAACCTCCCAGCAGTTTTGAGGGACCCCTCGTGACAACACTTGAACATCCATGCTTGATGTAAGCCATCTCTGGCCAACCGGGAGTTGGAGGAGCAGGGCTGGAGCGATGCTGCAAATCGAGTGTGTTTTCCAAGGACGCCTGGGTTTGCTCCACTTGTTCTCTTTGCAGCGAGTGCTTTTCCTCTGTCCTGCCTTCCTCAGCTGTGCCCTGCAGCAGCATCCGGTAGTAAATGGGTCACAGCTGCTGTCTCCTGGATATTTATTCTTACAGGTTTTGCTGTCTAGAGCCCTTGAGAACCAGCAGTGGTGAAGGTAGCTGCTTCAGTGGCAGGTGAGATGTCTGGACCAGAGAGGGCTGATATCACGGCACGTCAGTCAAGGTTTGGGATGCCTTGAGCTCCCAGGGTAAGCTAGGGGAAGGGAAGGCAGGCTGATGGAAGCTTACCCTACTGGTGGGAAGCCATCATCTTGTTTAAACAAACCTCTTAAACTGCGGTGTTACAGCTTACAGTAAGGATAAGGATGCAGCTGGGATGCTATCAGCATGTTACCCAGTGTATTGTACAGTAAGTCATTCACAGTAAGACCTTCTTGCCAGATTTATTGTGTTATATTCCCTACCACAAACATTCTAATGTTTTTTATTATGATACTGAAATGGAGACAGAAACAAATGTGCAAAAATGACTTCTGCTTCTCTGCACAGATCCTGTTCTGAAAGCTTCGACAGCGAGGAATCTCTTCCGAAGAATGCAGAGCGTTGTGCCATTTCTGTGTGTGCAGGCACCTGAGCTTTGAGCTGTTACTAGTTCCTCTCCTGCCACAGCACTGCATTAAGCATAAATATCAGTAACCCTAACTGTTACAGATGCTTCAAAAATACAGCTTTGCTTGGCTGCAAGCCTGGTCTTGAGGGCTGATTGGAGTCTCCTCATGCCTCTCAGCTAGTCAGCTTCTGAAAAAGGAGGTCGGTTAGTTACTTTTCTTTGAGGAAGGATAGGAGCCAATTCTGTTTAAAATAAATGGTGTCTGGGTGTGGGACGGGAAGGCAATTCTCAGCACTCTTATTGTGAAACTAATAAGGTTGAAATTGGCGCACAGCCGTGTTAATGTGGCATAAATCCTGTCTCCTTCGTCCTGGCCTATTCTTCTTCTGTGGGCTTGTCGATAAATCCTCTCAATTGCCCACTCATCATATGCCTGTGACAGACAAAGCAGCTGTTCCAGAGAGTTTCCCAAATACTTTGTGTTTCCTAATACTGGGGGGACTTCAGGTAGTAACTGGTCCGTGTAAGTAAGAGGTTTTTCCTGGCCTGACGGGAGGAGTGGCTGAAAGGAGCGTAGTGTTGTGAAGGTGGAATATAAACTTGTATTGGTGACACCAGAGATCAGCTTCTGGTGTGAGGGCGTGTTTGTTTTGTTGTTGTTGTTCTTACCTTGAATTTGGACTAACGGAAACATCTGGTAGAAGGCAAGTCTCCCTGCTGCTAGAGCTGGGGAGGAGAGCAGCCTTTGGTATAATGGAAGAGAAACTGCAAGATTGAAGCAACTAACTTTAAAGGATTAGCTTGTCTCTTTTTACAGCAAAATCAATAGTGCAGGGGACTGAAATGTGTGTTCTGCACAGAGCTGTCTGCTCACTTCATGGCTGCGAGCACTGTGTGGGAGGAAAGAGTGCTGCTGGGCTGCTTCCTGTGTGCAGACACTGGTGGTGTGCCTGGCCAGCTGTGCTGCAGGCACTACCAGCCCTAAGGGAGGCCCTGCTGTGACTGGCAGAGGCCGCTGGTGAGCTCACACGTGCCTTGCTTCCACATACAGGAGCATTCTGCACACTTCAGTGCTTGATCGGGCTTTATGTGATGATGGATGGTGGGTATAAGCCTTAGTAGCAAATCCTGTGAGCAAATTGGGTAAAGAAGTAGCTCTGGACCTCTGTTTGCTTTTCTGCACTTCTGCAGTTTTGAATTTGCCGAAGCTGTTTATTGTGTTTGAAGTGCAGCCCTTGCTGCCCAGCAGAGACGTTCCCAGCAAGGCTGAAAGGCCACACTGCTCCTCTTCGAAATAAGGCTGTCCTTTGGAGTAAGCTCACTTGGGTAGCAAGGCGCCAGAGCTGACGCTGTTCTCCGGGTCTTGGGGCCCAGTCTCTCCTAGCTGGGGCAGGTGTCAGGACTGATACCTGTTTGGGCTCCACACAAGTTGGAAGGGTTTTAAAAGGGCCTTTTAAAATTCCTGTCCCAGGCTGATCCAGGGGGTTCATTGATCTGGCAGTTTGGGAATACTTCTGCAGAAAGTGATAGATGCTTTCCCCTGTGCAGTGTTATTCTGTGCAGTGGCGGTGACAGCATCCTAAAGCCCAGGGCTGGAGGAGACCTACCTGTTCAGCGGCCTGAGTGCTCCCCTGGGAGGTTCAGGGCAGGCCTTTTTGTCAGCAGCATCTTTTCCAGTATTTTGTTTGGCGTTTTAACACCAGTCGTGTTTCTAAGCAGAGCTCCGACCTTGCTGCCTGCCTCACTTCATCAGCACGTTCATAAGTAAGGCAGCAGCCCTGATCTTCCCTCCAAAATTTTCATTAATTCCTTAATATACAGATAGAAAGCACCAGGGCTACAGAACTGTGTGGTTCTGCCACTCTAAATATTGCCAGAGGCAGCGGAGGGAAGGAGCTCTGAACAGAATGATATCTCTTTAGGCTCCTAAATGAGTCTACAACTTCTTAACATCCTCCTAAATTGCACATTATGTCTGGTTGAGATCGCTGACGTTCTTGTCCAAAAATGTGGATTTTTGGACTACATCAGCAAATCCCACACGTGGCTCATGCTTCTGTAAGCAGGACTATAAATACAAATAATGCAGCTGGGATTTATCTTGTAAGTTGAACTCGGTATAATACTCTCAGGCAGATCTGATCTCTGAAGCCTGTTGCACCAGCTTGGTGCGTGCTGCACAGCTCACGCAAAGCAGCAGGCTGGCAGTAGGCAGACTGCCTGCTTGCCCCAGGCAACGTGGCTTTCTCTTGCTTTTGTGCTGCTGCAGAGCAGTTAAAGTGTGGGACGTTTCCTTTTCCTCCAGGCAATTCCTGCCTGACAATGCGCAGTGATTGGGATGATGCTATCCATGAAATTGCATCCTCCAGGCAGCTGGAGAAGTTCATGGGGGGAAAAGTCAAGGGGAAAGGGAACGTGATGACTGAGTGACAGAGGCACCCGCTGCGCTGTGGCAGACGGGTTAGTGGCCTTCAGGAGCAGCCCTTGCTGATCCCACATACCCTGTAACCCTGGCTCTTCATGGCTTGACGTGTTTGCAGGGCCCTCTGTGCATCCATGTCATGCTGGCACACGTCTCCCTGGCCCTGTGCTGTCTAACCCAGGGGCTTTTGGGGTCGATACAAACACAGTTTGAGTTGCCAATACCCTGAAAGAAGAGGCAGTGAACATGCGGGCATGTGGTGCAGTGCCTGTATGGTAATGATTATGCCCTCGGACTTCATCGGTGGGAACTCATTAATTTCTTGTACCGTGCTAATAAATTGGGAATTGGGTAACCTTGAGTCACTGTCACCCCCAGTGCCGGAGAGGAGGAGGATGCCTGTTTTGTAGCCTGTGAGAGGTCACAGTGAGCTGGTGATGGGAGGGGGGGAGCACAGCCAGCCCTGGCTCTGCAGCTCCGCTGCTGTCCTTCCAAGTGTCGCAGAGCAGCCATTCAACTCTCCTGCATCCATCCACTTTGCTGCTTCCCTCCTGCTTGTTCAGATGCAATTAGGAGATGCAGAGTAAGGGAGAGCCAGGGGTCAAGGAGGCGCTGAAGTGATTACAAGATGCTGCAAATGGTGTTGCCATAAATACTGCAATGATGAAAAACTAGATGCCAGTCACCTCGGGTTGTTGCTGGCCTCCATCTTTCTCTTTTTGCAGAAATGATTATGGAATTGTATCTACCCCAGAGAGTGCATGCAAGCTTGCTGCTGGCTATGATCCTACATACCCAGGTGTGCCAGGGACTGCAGTCCTTGCACTGAATGACTTTGTGCCTGGGCTTTTTCAGTTTAGGAGGAGGAATAACTAGTTTTCCAGGATTTTCTTTCCAGACTGAAAAACTGAAAGCTCTTACCAAGGCTGGGCCAGCTTTAGAAGCCCTGCCGTGGGTCAGTGGGGAGAACAGAGCATCGCCACGTACCTGGTTCCACCCAGCTAAGTAGCTTTGAAGCTGCAGATGCTTTGTTGTGTCTTGCAGGAGGTCTTCCTTTTGGAAGAAGCACTGAGAGCACTGTCACAGGGATCACAGGAGGCAGTGTCTGCCTTACGGCGTGCTGTGACTGCGGGTGGGTGAAATACCACTTCCTTTGCTGGCAAGAACTTGTGACAGCAGCTCAGCTCTCAGGGGATACCTGCTCCTGCCTTAGCATGCTGGGGAGAAAGGTGAGTGAGGACTCCTGGTGCTGGCAGTGTGCTCCATGTGAGTTATGAGTGTGAGCTGCTGCCAGGTGTCCCAGGAGCGGCACGTTAATTACTGGAGCTGCTGTGGCAGCAGATGTCTGCTGTACTCAAGGCGTAACCAGCCTTCTTTCCTTACCCATAAATACTGCTTGTGGGATGTCTGGCGGCTGAGTCCTCCTTCCGTGGTGACTTTGTTGCTCTGTGGAGAGATCTGGAAATTAAAATCCTTCTTGTGTCTCACCTTCTTTGAGCAATCCTTGTTGTGTTGGTGGGTTCTCTTTTCGAGCAACTTGAAGAGCTTCATAATCGCTTATCTGCCGATAACGTGCTGCCTGTCGGCACAGCCCAGCTTCCAGCCTTCAGAGGTTGTGGATCTTCAGCTTTATATTTCTTCAGCTCTCTAAAAAACTCCTTCCTGACCGATCAGACTCCTTTCATGTATTTATATTTGTACTGTCTGCTGCAAGGGGTAAAGCCTTACCAACGAAAGCTTGGATGGCAGCCCTCTGTGATGCACCATCTGGCTCCTTACGTGGAGATATGAGCTCATGCAGAAATGTGGCCTCTTGTCACAGGAGCAGAGGGGAGGAGAGGTGGCAGAAGAGGCAAACGTGATGCTGTGCTCCAGACCCTTCCCTCTTGTTGGGCTTCAGCCGAAAATTGCTGAAGCCTTGGTGTGAGTGACTGGAGCCTGCTGCAGGGTGCTGTAGTGACTGCCACAACTTCAGTTGTGTGCAGAGTAGCTGCAGAGAGGCTTGTGGGTGAATGCGGATGAGGTTGCAGGTAACTCAAGAGTTTAAAGTTCTGCTTTTTTATTTCGAAGTGAAATAAGAGTGAGGAAGGCATTTCAGATTTAACGGTTCTGTCCAAAGTCAGCCCTGGAGGCTCCCCAGGGACGTGAATAAGAGCATCAGTTCATAAGGAACTACTTCTGCTGAAGACAACAGGTCTGATTCAAGCTTCCAGCAAAAGATAAAACCTGTGACCTGTGTCAGTGCAGGTAAATAGCTTTTGGGTTTTGGTGGTTTTTACCTCCAGTGATGTCTCTGCAGACAGTCTGGAGGAGAGCACCCGACAGGAGCGGAGCCCCTGGGCTCTCCTGACATCTTGCTCGCCTAAGTACAAAGAGCAGACTGGTTTCTCATATTGTTTTGTCCCTTCTAGAACTCATCTGGGTCGTGGAGTAGCTCTGAGCTCAGGGACTTCTTGCAGAAGCAGAAGGGGTGTCAGAATTGCCACTGCTGACAGCACATGTGAAATATCTGCTTTTTCCTACTGTTTTCAAGGAGACTTGGTTGTCTGAGCACTGAATCAAAGCAACCTTCCTCTGGGAGGTGCTCATTCAGTAGAGCCTTTATCTCTCTGTCCTTATCTTGCTTTACAGGGATGTTCCATACCCGAAATCCTGCATGAAGCATTCAGTTTTCCAACCAAGGTGACAAAGCCTTCCAAGGAGAGCGATCCCTTTAGTTAAACCAGTAACTGTTCACATGTTCCCCAGAAGAGTAAAATGTTAGCTGTACTGATTTTGGTTAGCAGCACTGATAGTGCTTAAGAAACGCAGGCATTGCTGCCTGTTGGTGGTTGTTACTGTTGTGCGCTGAGCAAAGTTTGTGAGATGCTGGCACTTCTGTCAGGGACGAGCAGAAGCCTCCAAGGGAGAGTTTGGAGCGAGCTCTGCTGAATGAGGGGGAGCGCTGGGTGGAAACAGGAAGGAAGGGGTGGCTGGGGCCTCAGCCCGAAGGGAGGCATCGAGGGGTGCTGTGACAGCTGTCACCCCCGGGTTAAAGCTGAGCAATCCTTACCCACGTACCTGAGACCTGTTCACTTCATGTTGGTACCACAGCTTTGTGCCTCTCAAATGCATCAAATACGTTTGTCCAGAAATTCTCAAACACTTTTTTGCCCTACTCTAGGAGTAGTTGCTGCTTCTAATGAAGTTGGTCTTTGCTGTTAACGCTTTTCTCGGGTAAATATCCTGCTTCTACTGAACCTGTCTGAAAGCTTCCAGGTTCTGAATCAACAGAAAACAGTAACTACTGTTCTTAATTCACTGCTTAGCAAGCACTAAGTGCAGAGCTGATCTTGCAGATGAGTTTATGGAGCCTGAGAACAAGCAAGTTCTGATGGCAGTAGTGAAAGAAGCTGGCTTTTAGTTGGTACTCTTGCAAATGTGTGCAGGCCATTGTGCCTGAACTGCTGCATCTGATGCATGAATGGGCTGAGGTTGGGGTGCTGATTGTGCTTCCTGAGCTGGGTTGGCTTTTTGTGTAAAGGCTACATTCTGGGAAGCAGATGAAAGCCATTGAACTATTGAACTGTACTGGTCTGGGGTGATATATGTCAATATGTCGATATATTCAGGTCAGTAAGGAGCCTGTTGAGTCAATACAGCCCTCTGAATTCGGTGTAAAGCACATCTGTGTAGGCTGAAAGACTCCTGGCGTTATCTGGCCGCGTTTAGCGGTTGGGAGCTCTGGTGGTGGTCCTCTTGGCCGAGGCTGAGCTGATTCAACAGGCAGATGTCCTGATAACGCTTGATCTTACTCCTGCCTTTTTGAGATAAGCCAATAAGCAAGGTTAGGTAACCAAGTTTTAACACAGGAGCGTCAATAAAATACACTTATATAAATATACTTTCAAGAGTGTGTATTCCAGGCAATGGTAAAGCCCAGCCAGCTTTCCCTGTGGCAAGAAGACTCGAGTTGCACAGCCTGCATCTCAGTTTGAAACACTGAGAGCTGACAGGCACGGGGGCTGGGGGGCTGCTGTGTCTGTGTGCCTCGGCTCAGTGGAAGGAATTGGTTTTTAAGACCTTGCTAAGGGCACAAGCAGGGTGATGAACTGCTCATGGCCCTGGCAGCCCGCAGGGCAGAGTGTAACTCGGGGGGACAAGCTGCTGTTCTGTTGTGCTAGTCAACTTCCAATTTTCTGGCTGAAAACACTGGTAAAAGTGAGAAACACTTCTCGTTAATGTGCTGTGCCTCCATGCTGCTTTCCAGCATAGGGAAGAAGTAAACACTTCTGCATCTGTTGCATTTGTTTGCTGCGTGTGCGTTCCGTGCGCCCCGTGCCGCAGGGCTGGCTGCCCGCCTGGCATTGCCCGCTGGGCGGGGAGGCTGAGGAGAGGCGGGGATCGTTGTGAGCTGCCGGCGGGGGTGAGAACACAGGAAGCTTAGGCTGTGCTCGTTCTCCTTGGGTTAATTTGCTGAAGTTCAGGAAGAGAATGAGAAACTCTGATGTCTAAGCGAGCTGAGGAGGTGAACTGGAAAAGTTTGGAGAGCTTTTCAATCTAAGAGCTCTGCGTACTTGACTTTTGGCAGGGATAACCGTGCCCTGTCTGTGTAGGCATCAGATTGTTTGAACTGTGCGTCTAATGAAGCACTTCATTAATTACGTTCCTCTGGGGAAAACCTTGAGCTTAGAAAACATCAGGTAGAAATTTTGGTATATGTCTGAGGTGCCTATTTGGGCTCACTTCTTCCTTGGGGAGAAGTTAGGAAAGTAATTAACTTCCTAAGTAGGAAGAGCAGGTCGGTGTCTGGCACAGCGGGGCAGAGGAATTAGATGTCCTCGCTGGAAGCACTGCAGCTCTTCTCACCCCTTTAGTGATGGGTGTAAGTCGGCTTTCTGGCCCTGGGGTGCTTCTGAGGTTTGATGAGATTCAGTCTAACCCAGGGACTGAGCCCTTGCCCCTCGTGTCCTGGATACTGACGGAGAGTTGGTTCCTCTTCCTGACCTGTGCTGGATCTGTGCAGCTGTACACAATTTCACTTCGAAGGGATGTTAATCTTGCCGTTTAATGGCATCTTCTGCCCTGCCTTTCTCCTCTCAGACAGTTCAGTGCGTGCTGTGAGTTCCTTTCCTCAAAGTGGATGGCCCAATCCCTGCAGAGCAGTGCACCCTCATCTCATTCAGAGCCTTAGCATCGTTTGTATTGACCCATGAATACCCATCTTGGTTCCCAAGACGGATGTGGGAAGAATCCAACCATTCCGCTCCCCTCCACCATGCCTGGAGTCAGAAGGCGTGCAGAGCAGAGGGAGTGCTGGAGGAGTTGCTCAGTGGATTTGGTTGCTCAAGACATGCTGAGCTCCGGAGCTGCTGAAGATAATCGCAGAAAATGAGCGGAATTCCTTCTACTTTGTTGGCAGTTGGAGTGTAAGGGAGGCCTCGGTTCTTCCAGCAGCTAACAACGCTCTTTATGCTCCTAAGTAGTTGAGCCCCAAATCTCCTCTAGATTCTTTCTTCGGGTGCTTAAGGCCCAGCTGTTAGGTGCTCAGTGACCTTCTGTCAATTCCTGATATGGTTTGAGGTGCTGTTTTGCCAATTGGTTCTGGTGCATTCTAATTTGCTGGGGACACCTGTTCCTTAATTATCACCATCCTTCCTCTGTCTCTTCTGTTTCAGCTCTTTCTGATGCGTGAGCTAATAACATGATCTGAAAGGAGGCTTGGAGCAGTGTGTGCATGTTGAGAGGTGGAGTTTGAGACAAATTCATCACAAACTTGAGAGTAATTTCTGGTAATAGTTTGTCTACTTTGGTTTGCTCTCGGTCCTTAAGCCGCGTCTCTTTAGAATCTTAGAATCGTGGATTCTTTAGGCTAAAGTTTGTCCTTTGCAGTTTGTGTACTACCCTGAGACCAACTGTGGCAGTTTGTCGAGGGCAGGAGAGGATGGAAGGAATGGGGAGTTTGAGTTCCTGCTTAGAAAAGAAAGGAACAAGAGGAGGAAGCAGCAGGGAAGGCTTGTAACTGATTGATGTGCTTCTGAAAGTGTCACAGTAGGTAAGGTTGTTTTAGCTCCTAGTCTTGCCAGGCATGCCTATAATGCTGTATTGAGTGTGATTTCAGCTCTTGCTCCTCGGAGCCTGAATTATGTCACTAATCAGAATTCTGGATATGCTTTGTCTCTGTTTTTCTGCTTGCAAAAAAAAGCCCACAGAACCAAGTGTCAGTGATGGCCCCGGGTCAGAATGTCTCACCGAGCAGCGTGTGAGACCCGAGGTTCCTTTCCTCTGGTCCCCTTCCTGGATTGACTTGAGTGATCTGAGAATACTTGTGATGCGAGGAGTTTCCAATTTGCCTTGCAGATGTTCTCAGGCAGTCTCAAGAGAGGTTTCTTGGGGTCGTACTTGTCTTAAAATAGCCTGGTTTCTGTTCTGTTGCTGACTCTGTCAGGGTCAACAGAGACCTGGGGGCTCTGCAGCCTGCCCTCTGAGTCTCAGCTCTTCCCTTCTGGTGACACCTTTTGTTGGGAACTGCTTTAAGAAGTCATGAAAAAGAGTAATGTGTAAATATTAATGTTGAGCATTTGTCTTCAGAATCCCTTTCAAATTCTGAACGAAACTGCACAGCTGTGCACTGTAGCCTTCTAGAGACTGCTTACAAGCTGCTTTTGGACCTGCTGGTGTACTGCTTGCTCACAGCTGTGGCAGCTGATAGTCCAGTCCGTGGTTGCAGGTAGGGATCTCTTTTGCAGCACCCATCTTGTCTCCTGGCTACATGCAGCTTCTCTCCATTCGCATTCACACCTCAGTCAGGGTCTGTTCTTTTCCTGCAGTAAAGCTTTTTCTCACCCTGGGTGAGGTGGGGCTCTGGATGCTGCACAGAGTGCTGCTCCTCCAGGTGTGGGCTGACAGCGTGAATGCCTTGTGTGCTGCAGGAGAGTGCTAAGGAAAACTTGTGCAGGGTGTCTTAATGCTTCCAGTTCTGACGGATGTATTTTACAACCCTGCTGAAAGAGGTGCAGCAGATGGGTGCTGTGCTGCTCCCCGCTTTAGCTTGCTGAGACTCGCTGGTCTCTCAGCAGACATCCAAGGGCAGTGAAGAGATTCCTCATCAGTATGCTGAATTTCACTGGATGAAGTTCTTATGGCCATCTCTGTTTTTTCCTCTTTGCTTTACACAGGCTTTCAGCATCCAAGTCAACAGCTTAACTGTTAAGCTATAAGCTTCCTGCTGTAAAACATGCAACTTAACGTAGGGAAAACCTGGTTATTCCATTGCTGTTCAGCCTCAGACACCTCAAAGCTAGCTGTCTGTGTTAATGCAAGCAGGCTGGTCACAGCTATTGCTATCCAGACCTAAACTGAGCATGTACCTGGACAAAGAGGCCACCATTTAATATTTAATGTTCCGTAAAAGTGCATTCAGAGCTGGTACTGAAACGTGTCAGTAAAGACATGCTGCAGCAGCGATAGCAGGCGGCGGAGAGCCAAGAGGCTCCTGTGCTCTACTTCTGCCCGAGGCATGTTCTCTGATAGCGAGCAGCTTGCTTGACCCCTCGTACTGCAGCCAGCCTAGCTGTAAAATTAAGCAACAGAGAGAGCTGTGTGACAGACGGACGTGTCTGGAGGTGAACTTTCAAGGCAGGCTTCGCTTTACTGATGATTTCATCTTGCTAATACAGTTTTTGTTTCTTAACCAGTGCATGTTTTTTGTTGTCCTTCCAGGCAGCATTCACTCTTCTCTTGGGTCCTTTTACCTTCTTCAATGTGCAGAAGACCAAGTATCTTCAGATCGTGACGTCTCTGATGAGATGGATAGGTGAGTCTTGGCAGGCCCCCACCTCTTCACTGTAGGTGGGGCCTGAGTCATGCTACTGATGCCTCTTTTTGGCAAGATGTGTCTGTTTGGAAGCAAGTGTTTGTCAGAACGAACTCCTTGAGGAAGACTGTCCAGACCTGATATCCCCAGTGAAACAGGAATTTTGTTCTAGGATGAAAATTCTGATTGAAACAGAATATTCTCAGTCAGATGCAGTCTGGTACATGAAGTTTTAACTTGGTTTAAGTGAGAGGCAGAGGGGATTTGGAAGAGTCTCCTGTGTCTGGGCTAAGTATGGTAACCAGAATTACTGTTCAAGCAGTGAAGTGTGCAACAGATTTTGAACAACCATAGTTCTGACCTGAGAACAAAAAGTACCTCTGTCAGAATTTCTGACCTTAGTTTCATCATGTTTCTCGTGTGAAAGCCACTAAACCAACATACGTTGTCCTTGGGAAGCCCCGGTCTCACTAGCTCTCTCCAAAATCTTACTGCCAAGCACTTCTGAGTAGACAGAGAATTCCCTGAAGGGAATTAAGACATCAGTGTTGGCAGCGTTGTTGTCATCCAAAGATCCAGCTGCCTTCTGTCTGGCTTGTTATGTGGCGGCCCTAAAAGGCTGAGAGGTGGGACAGTGCTACAGAGGCTTATGTTGAGGCTTGTCCCGGTTTGCGTTACCTGCCCAGGGTAACTGATGTTCAGGGCTAACAGCTTTACAGCACCAGTAGCCTTTTGGCAGGGTAGAAGTCTGCTGATTCATGGGCCCAGACCACCTGAGCACACGATGTTCAGCTTACACCCATCACTGACCTGGCTTAGGAAGAAAAGTTGATTCTCAGGCTGTTTCCCACCATGCACACGTTTGACCTGACTTCACCTGGGGGATAATATTCCTCTTCCATGAGTTCAAAGGCCTGTAATCCTGTTTGGAAATGGCTGGCAGTCACTGCAGTGGCATAGAGAGCCTGTTCCAGTGACTGTCTGAGATGGGGTGAAGCAGTCATCACCCAGGAAGATGAGGCTGGGTCTTAAGCCCTCAAGTCTCAGATGCTGAACAGCTCGAGTTAACGAATGCTGACCTTGCATGGTGTGAAAATCCCAAATGTCCATTTTTTTCCCCTTTATTGTCTGAGCACATGAAAGGCTTGGAAGCCCCTATGTCCTTCAGAGAGAGGGGTTATCTCGTCAAGGGGGCATTAGAGGAAGTTTTTTAGGAAGTGTAATCTCCTCAGCTGGCCTGTTTCCAGCCACTCAGCCGCCTCTTTCCCGGTACAGCCATCAGTCAGACCTCGTCCTGTCCGTGTGACAGCCTCATGCCTGTCTGCTCTGCCACTGCGTTCCCTGTAGCCAGCTGCCTCCAGTAGGAGGATTGCTAAACCTTGGCATAAATGCAGAGCTGCCTCTTTTCCATTGCTTGATGGACAGGGACAAAAGCAATGTTTGGAGAAGTGTAGGAGAAATTCATGCTTTAGCCTGATTGATTCCTGCGTCAGTGTGCTGGAGAACAGCTGCCCCAGATAATGATATTTAATGACCCTGACAGCACCTCAGTGGCTACTTGGAGCAACGCATTCCGTATGTGTACAGTGAGGGATAGATTTATTAGGAAAGACGATTTATCAAGCAGTCATGTGATGCAGGGAGCAGAAAAGCTCTCGTTGCAGACTCTGGGATGAGTCCCATGCTGTTTAGATTTATCGGGCTGGCTTCTCTATGTCCTCACATCACCTGCTGCCTCACCTCCTCCTCCAAAAGCTGGGCTGCGACTTAAACATGGATTGGTCTTTTGTTGGCTCTTAGCGAGCTTAGATCCTAAAGAAAGGCATTGTCTGGTGCTTTGTGGTCTCTTGAACTTGCCCTGCCTGAATGCTGATGGAATCCAGATGTGGATTCCTGTTCAGGTATAACCTGTGCCCTCCCTCTGACTTCCTCTGGTTGTGTTTAGCCACATGATGCTAAAGGCGCTTCTTCAGTGAGGCACTGAGCAGTAGTGCTGAACGCTGGAGCTGCAGGCTAGCTGTTTGTTTTGCTGGGTAAAAGCTGCTCTATGGGCAGTGCCTGCTGTACACCCTTTTCCCCAGCCCAGTGAAAAGCCCTTGGATTTCGCAGCAGCAGCAGCTGATGTAAGGCTGCGCTGCCTCAGGTGTACCAGCGATTAAGATGACAGGGGCTGAGGATGGTTCTTGGCAGCAGGGAGGGCTTGCTGTGCGTGAAGGTCATTTCTGCTAGAGTTTGTAACGGTGTCAGTGCTGCCTTTGAAAGTTGCTTTCCCTCTCTCCCCTGATCTCAGTGATAATCAAATGTCACCAGCCTCTTTCCAGAGCCTCATGCTCATCGCAGGCAGCGCATCAGCTAGCAGCCTGCAGCAGTCTCTCTCTACACCTCTTGGACAGGAAAAATTTCACTCTGAAAGAATTTGGTCTTAAACACTGGAGCCTGAGCTGGAAAGCAAAAACAGGCCAGTTTGAGGAATGTGGAGATGCAGCAGGGATCAGCCCTACGTCTGGCAGCTTCTGATCCCACGATAAGGCACGAGCCAGAGCAGGCACCTCTGAAGCCTCTATAAGGAGAAGGCTGAAGGAGGAGCTTGCAAGCCCAAGTGCTCTACCACTAGAGAGCCAAACAGATGGACTCCTGTTGTTTGGGCCTGTTGAACACAGCTCATCTGGAAACAAGGCTGGCACAGCAAGGTTTTTCCTGTCAGAACTGATAGGAGCACAGAGGGTGGATCTGCTTCCCCAGCCAGACTGGGGCAGGCGGAGGGCTTCCAGAGGTGTGGAGCTGCTGGCAATCTTCAGAAGAGTAACAGCTCAAACACTGGCTCCAAAACCAACTACCGCCTCATGTAAGGTGGTGGAATTTAGTGTGGTACTCAGAGCTTGAGCTGCTGACCTTATTGGTTCTTTAAGGTCTTGCTATTCTTTGGACTTGGCCAATTTATATTTGTTTGCCTACACCAAGCTCTGGTCACATTTCCAACAGTAGAAGCTTTTGCCAGCCTTTTCCTTCTGCCTGAGCTGCCTTGGGGGTGACCTCAGCAATTGGAGCACAGGTGTAGAAGGAACCAGCCTGCTGTGCACAAGGGGCTGGCCAGGAAAATCACTGCTTTAAATTCTGGTAATGATGCTAAAGGTGAAGCTTGGGTCTTAGTTAGATATCATTGGCTCACTCAGTTCTTGAGCAGTGTCACCAAGAGCACGCAGAGAGCCGAGGCTGGGTGACCAGGTAAGTTGTCAGCAGTGTGAGCTGTCTCCTTGCGATGGGGAAGATTCCTTCCCCAAACTGTAATGTCCTCCTTCCTCCTTTTCAGGTCCCTTCCACCTTTCAACCTTGGGAAAGTGTGGAGTTGTTAGCCCAAGCCCTCTGTTGGCTGTAGAGCCTGTTCCAGGTTTCTTGGTACAGCGGTCATCTGCAGAAGGCTGACCCAGCTGAGCTGTCAGGAAATCACAGCCGTTGGTATTTTCAACTTTACTGGTTAGAATTCAGGCTTTTTTCCTTCCTGAGGGCTTAAATCTGTGCTGGTGATGAACTGCTCCCTCCAGAGACTTGATATCCTGCTATTTTTTCCCTCTGTCTTCCCTTCAGTCCTGGTCCAGTAGGCAGTGTTTGCTGTTTGCTTCAGGACTTCACCCCTCAGCGAATGGAGCTGGAAGAAGTGAGCTCAGGGGGTCTCAAAGCAGTGGGGGCACAGCCCTGCCTCTTTGTTATTGGGTAATAACTGCCTAGCAGCATCCCAGGAAGGGATATGGATTAAGAAAGATAACAAAAGAGGACATGGCTTGGTGGAGCTCAGCAGCAAACACTGGGCTATTGTGTATTAAGCAGCTAACCCGATTAATTGCAGCCTGTTACAGGGTGAGATGCCCAGCTCTCTACGTGGGGACTGTTGGCTTTAAAGACATTAGTAGTGTGATTATTGCTGCTGTTGTTGAATGGTCTATGGCAAATGTTCCCAGACAGTTCCCACGTGGGACATTTGCTCTATGTGCTGCTCTTGATGCTGTACTATAGATATTAAAAGTATTGTATTTTAATAAAGAGACATTTTGTAGGGGAATAAACTGGGATTGCTTGCTGCGGGCTCCGTGCTCTCTCCCTGTAGTACAGTTGGACCTGGTCACATTTGTTCCAGGACCTGCAGCCCTCGTGGCAAATCACTCCCAGTGCTGTCCGAGCAGTGATCTCAGTTTTGTCCAGAAATTAAATGTCCTCCCCAGGCTCTTTTCTCTGGCTGGTAAGGAGGAGGGAAGAAGTACAAGAGTAGCCATGAGGCATGCAGTGTTTTCTTCCCCCCCTGCAGGGTATTTGATAGCAGTGTCCCAGGGAGGAAACTAGGAAAGAGCTCTCCCAAGGCATTCTGGTGAGGCTGCCTTCCCTGTCTGATCATTTCTTTGATGCTTGTGCTTTCTCTGCCAGAATCCTGTGCTTCGCAGGACTCCTCAGCACCCCTCTCAGAGCGCTGCTCTCAGACCACTACGCTTTGTGAGCAGCTCTGCGCTGTGCTGTCACTGCCGTCCTTAGCAGGCTGAACTAGCCGTGCACAACTTGATTCAGTACAGTGTCACGGGTTATCTCTGGATACAAGTCCGTGACAGGGGGGCACAGGCCCCGGAAAAAAAAAAA
>JACDJE010000038.1:456050-468567 GCA_016647715.1 Pavo muticus | reverse complement strand
TCAGGATACTCCACATGCCCATAAGGGGCAGTAAACGGAACCAGAACATTAACTCTTTAACTCCTACTGGTTCACATGATGTTCTGATGTGGAATACTGATCACAAAAGAAAAATCACCAAACCACAACATACAGAAACCCGGAGTCGCTCTGCTCTGTGCCTTCAGCTGCAGCACTGGAGGCTGGGAATTATCACAGAGGCTGATGTAGGATGGGGGTGGCCGTTACCTGAAGTCTTGCTTGCAGTCTCCTGCAGAGATATTATCCTGCCAGCGTCCGCAGCCTTCAGGGTGGCCTCTGCATCCAAAATGGAGCTTTCTGCAGCAGCTGAGTGGGGGACCCATTAAATCTCTGCCCCTTTTGCAGAACGAGGCATACTGGAGTGTAAAGGAAGAGGGAATTGAGCTGTAAATCAGGACACTGTTGCACGTTCAGCTGGCTTAGGGATTGTGACATGAAGTAACTTTGAAGAAACTTGTTCTCGTATCCTTTTTGGAGCAGAGAAAGCTGCTGCCAGAGCCCAGGGTAAATAATTCACTAAGAAGTGAATATATTTATGAAGAGTTAGTTAAAAGGCAGTGCTTCTGTCATGCTTGCTCTCTGTCTTGTCAGTTGAGGAGCTCATTTCAGTGGTGTTTATGGGGGGCAGCGGGGCGAAGCAGTGCTGGTATAAGCGAAAGAGCCTCGTTAGCTTCAGATGGAGATGGGGAGTGACATGCGGTGCTGGACGGGACCACTGGCATTCCACATGAGGGGCTGATGATGTTCCTGAAAAGAGCACTTTATCCAGGCAGCAGGAGATGAACCGATGGGTCTGAGCTGGAGATGAGGAGCTGGAAACAAGGCCTCATCCATCCCTTGTGCTGCAGAAGCCTCTGGGCGGTGCTGGCCGTGCAGACTTTGGGTGTATGTGAGTGGCACACGAGGCTGCTCTCCGCTGCTCAAAGTGCGAAGAATGTGCTTTTGGGACAAAACAACACAAACTTTGCTGGGTTGGCCCAAGGCAAGGTGCAGTGTGTGGACAAGGCTGTGGGCTCTCTGGATTTTATGGAACGTGGGCTTTTTGCTCCCAGTGCCTTTCAAAGAAACCATGCAAATCCTGGAGTTGGGTTCGTGGTGACACTGAGGTGTGTGCTACTCCTTTCTCATAGAAAAGTAAATTCTCACATGGAGAGGGAGAAGTGACTGTCAAAGCTGATAGTAAGGCCAAGTCACCAGCAGAACTCAGAACAGAGTCCTTGATGCAGAGGCTTTATGGTGCTTCTGCTGAAAGTGACCAGAGGAGAGAGGACAATAAACTACGGGGTGTTTTTCCATCAGAAGCAAGCAAAACTCCTTGGCTGCTTTTCCCTTCCCATATGTTGAGGTAAAACAGCCGTGATAAACACCAGAGCACGGAGCAGTTTTTCTCCCTGTGAGCTGTTACCGGCGTGCAGGCGGCTGCAGCTTGGCTGCTGAGGGCTGCTCTGCCGGGCTCACCGCGGCTGCTGTCATGGCAGGGGAGGCTGCTTGTAAATCTTGCTTAGAGCATTGCAAATACTGGCCCAGGCAGCAAAGAAAAGGGGAGAGGTGATGTCTGTACAGCGAGGAGGCCTTGCTGAAACACTTGACAGCCAAAATGTCCCGGTGGTCCTTCGTAATAAACTTCTTTTTCCCCTTTGTTAATAGAACGAGTTCTGCCCAGCCCGAAGCCAGCAGAAAGCTCCTGAGGTGGTGCAGCAGAGTTACCACAGCCTGGCGGTGTGGGTGAGATGGCAGGGCAAGCCACGGTGCCTGAGGCTGCATCACGCTTCTGTGATCTTAGTGTGCAGTAGCAGTCCCCTGCCATGTGGGCTGTGCCTCAGGCTTTGCAGCAGGGAGGTAGAGTTGTCCCTGCTGTCCATTAGAGGAAGGAACTGCACCGTCCCACAGCTTTGGCTCATACCTTTCTTGTGGGAAGTAATTTCCCTCTTCTTTCCGACATTTCTCTCTAGAGAATTGCTGTCTTCAGTGAACAGATCCATCTTGTTTCCCCACAGTCTCTGCACTCATAAATCCTTCATCTTCTTGGAGGCTGTTTTAGGCTCGGTCATTGCCAAGTCTGATCCTTAACTACTCCAGCTCCCGCATCTGAGGGAGCAGATCTGGTTTTCGTGTTGTCTGCTTCCCATTGTCTCACATAGGTACCTCCTCCGAAGGCTGGAGAAATGTACCAGTTTGAGCTCCAGTGTGTACAGGGAGCTGGAGGTCATAAACAAGTGAACGGATGTAGCTTCCACGGGAGAGATCAGATAACTGACTTCTGAATTTAAGAATCAGCATCTTAATTTCAAGATGCTTTGTTTTGCTTGCACGATGAACTTCATCCATGCTTGAATACTTCAAATGCCGGAGCATCTGTAATGTCTGGCAGTGCCAATGGGCTCTTACACTTGCCTGTGACGCTGGTGGAAGGCAGCTGGCTCTGAGGTGGGAGAACAAAGGCCAAGTGGCCAGCAGAAGTATTAGCTAGGGACGCAGAAGGTGTGGCCGTCCTGGTGTGATGCTGTGCTGTTTGGTATGTAGGGGGCAGATGCTCTTGCTTATATGCCTCCTCTCCTGAATTCTGTCTAATGTTTAATTAAACGAGGTCTCTTCAGTGCCTTTCAATGGTCTCTTCCTTCAGCTTGGTGAAAGTTCAAGACCAAGGCTAAGACGGAGGGCAAACCTCTTACTGCTCTTCGGGCTCTTTGAAAGGCAGTGAGCCTTGGAAGCTCAGGAAAATGTTCTCTCAGAATCCATCGTGCCACCAAACGCACGAAAAGGGAAGCAAGTGGTGTGCACTGTGAGAGGGCCATTCGTTATCATTATTTCCTGGCACATTGATTCTGTGCTTCGACAAGAGAGCTCTGTCAGCCCGTCAGCCGTGGTGACGGATGGCTGTGCCTGCTCAAACAAATGGCCCTGCTGGGAGGGGAGCAGCCAGGCGTGGGCAGCCCTGTGGGCAGTGCAGCACGGCATCTCCAGCCCTGGGGGGAAGGCAGGCGGTGGTCTTGCTGGGCTGCCATCGTGGAAAGAGAGTAGGAACGGTGCTGGAGAGGATGAGTCTTGTGCTGTGGTGAATGGGTGTGCAAGATCATTCTTCTCTTAGCATACGGCTAGCTGTCATGGAACCTTTGCTCTGATAGGCTTTTTTCTTCCAGTAACTCTTCTGGTCGTGCGTGGTTTACTGCTGTTTGCCTCTATGCTTCCTAGATCCACTAAGCCCATCCTTGTTTTAGCTGGACCTGGCGTTTTGAAGGTTGAAGTTCATTCACTGTTGAGCCTGGGAGGTGACATCTGCCTTTGGTCTGCCTTCCTGGGATCACAGAGGTATCCGGTGTCGTGGTTCTGCAAAACCACACTTCTGAGTTTGCTTCCCCTTGTCAAGCCACCTGAATTACACGAGAGCACGTCTCTCTCATTGATGTTTCCCGGTATGGCTCAGTCTGGGTCTTCTCCATTATTTTCTGCATGC
The DNA here is from genome assembly GCA_016647715.1 of Pavo muticus. Lineage (NCBI taxonomy): Eukaryota > Metazoa > Chordata > Aves > Galliformes > Phasianidae > Pavo > Pavo muticus. Next base: position 465,092 of record JACDJE010000038.1, on the reverse strand, counting down.
TGATGGAGAGACAGAGGTGGGCCCCCAGGTGAAGCATCTCAAAAGCACGGTGCTTTGCCAGGGATGGAGGAGAGTTAAGCTAGAAACCCATTCGGAGCAATGTTTCTTCCAGGAACCTACCACGGTGGTTGAGAGAAAATGTTTCATCCTTGGATGTTTTACTACAACAGCCTTTCTGCAGAGAGATGAAGCTCGTGTATGAGACAGCATTCACCGTTTGCAAAGGTGTTCGCTCTGACTCTGCAAAACAATCCTTAAACGTGGAATGGCTCGATTATCGCCACTGCTTCTCTGTGCAGCTTTGCTGTGCTTCTGTCAAAAACTCTGTATTTCTACTATCCCCAGGCTCCCGTATTTCCCCTGAGTGCTGGTATCTGGATGTGTTCTCATCCATATTCATGCTCCTTCCACCTGCAGGAGCCTCAGCATGGCCGTCCTATCTCTGAATCAACTCCCGAGTCAAGCAGGGGCTGTCTGCCAGCTCTGCTGTGTCTGAGAGGAGGAGGCAGTGTTTCCTCCTGGGAGCGGGACGGGGCTCTGCCGGTGAGGCAGTGGGCAGTGATGATGGCATGCATCACGTTTTGCCTTTTTGCAGACCGTCCTTTATTCCCTCGCACATCCTCGTTTACATCCTTCGGTTAAAAAGGTGCTCAAACCTCAAGGGGTGCTCAGAGGAGACGAGTAGTAGTAGTAGTAGTCCTCTGTGCCCTGTGGGCTGCTGAGCCTGCCCGTGGTGCGTGGGTTTGGAGTGCGTGTAACACCATGAAAACCAGGACAGACAAAACCCTCAATTGCTTGTTAAGGACTTGTAAAAAAATGACTGTAATAATAATGGTGTAAAACAAGGCTTTCATGTAACCTGCTCACAATCCATTATCACCTTCTTGTCTTTGCTGTTGGTCCTGATGTGTGAAGGGCTTCCATCCCTGGAGCGTGTGATTTGTCCTACATGTACAGGGTAGACTGAAGCTTTAGTGGCCCCTTGTCTGACTTAGCAAGGGCTCTTTCTGGTGAAGCACTGCTGTTGGACAGTTCATGTGGCAACTGCAGGTGACTCAGAATAGTGTGCTGTGAGTGCCTTCAGCCCTCCGTCCCAGGTGGAGGAGGATGTGAGCAGGAGCTGTGTGTGCCTGCAGGGTGCTGTGCTGCCTCTTGTCTGCTCAAAGCTGCCTGTCAGTCAGAGCCTGTCATCTTCTTTTCATCTTGATTTATCACCCAGCATAACTAGGTTTCAGAGTTTCATTTTGGGCTTGCCTCCTCCCAGGGACAGGCAGATAAATCTGGCATGCAGATGGTTTAACTCTGTGGTTCCAGGAGCAAGGAGAGAGGCTCACCTGCTGTGGGAGCAAGGAAACAGCGCTGTCAGGGCTGGAATTGGGCAGCAGCAGCTTCCAGGTACCCAGCAGCACCTCTCAGGTAACGCATCTGCAGAGCAGTGGGGCAGGGGAGCGCAGCCTGCCTCTTGGGAACAGCGCTGGTGTGGATCGTAGTAATGGGCTGCCTCTCCTCGTAACTTCAATTTCTGGTAGGTTTAATTTCTGAAAAGTATTTAAGGGAAAAAAAAGGAAAACAACAAAGGCGGTATTAATTCCAGCTCCTTAAGCCATATACTCAGATCCATAATCTCGGGAATCCCCTGGAAGCCTGATCTGTCACAGCTCCCTGCCAGAAAAACACACGGGGAAAGTGGGGGTCTGGGGGCGCAGCCAGCGCTGTCAGCCGGAGCGCGAGGCCGCCTGGTCTGTGTGATGTGGCTGGCAAACATCTCTGTGTGATGTGGCTGGCAAACAAACATTGCTGCTGGGGGGCACAGTAACCACAGCTGTTCTCACAGGGCACTTCACTTGCTGGTTTGAGTGGAGGCAGTGGGAGTTGCACGCATCCAGAACAGTGAATTACTCTTTTCTTAGCCCTCTGTAGCTGGACTCGAGGAAGTGAAGAGTGCCCGGCACTCCCAAGGAGGTCTGCCTCTCGCAGTGCCACAGAGGAACAGATCTGCTGCCATCTCTCCGGCGCAGTGTTTTCAGAGATCTGTTAGGCTTGTCCTGTCACTGGGAAGCAGGTGGAAGTGAGAGGTTTCCCAAGGCAGAGGCAGTAGGAGATGAAATACAGAGTGCAGCTTGGTGAGTGCTGAGCGTGAAGCTGCTGTTTGGAAGATGAGGAAGGAATGCTGTGAGAGCAGGAACTGAGTTCTGGAGAGCGCTGAGAGCGTGCAGGAGAGGACAGTGTGCAGTTATGGTTATCCTGGTGGTGCTGGGGACAGAAGAGGAGCCTGTTCTGGAACTGCTGCTTCTGTTCCCATCCCAGCTGAGTCTTCCTGCCTCCAGCTGCCCATGTCAGGCACAGAGCAGGTGGGTGCCCTCCTCACCTCCCTGTGTACCCTGCCTGGCTCCTGGTGCTGCCTCCTAGGGCTCTGCCATGGGGCTGTCTGCTCTTCTGTTTGATTTCTCTGTATTTTTATTTATGACACTCAAAGTCATGCATAATACGAGTGTCAGTGTTTTGGCTTTTTCATTACCTGATAATTCATGGCTGTGCTTTGATGCCTCAGACCAGTGCAGGAGACAGCTCTGTGCATGCCACAGCAACCCATCCATTGCCAGCATCAGGCTGTAAATTTTACTGTTTTCTACCCTGCCAGGCAGGTTTTTTCCCCTGCTCCTGGTTAACTGCAGCTGATGATCATCCTTCCCAGGTCGACATGATTTTTGTGATGCCAGAATTAGTTTTCTGCTGTTTTTATGTGCCATGCTAGGAATAATGGTCTAGCAATAACCACTTCTGGCTCAAATTTCCACCAGCAGAGTAAATAAGGGTATTAGCCCAATCTCCCCCATTCGTTTTTGTCCGTGGCACGTCACTTTGTGATGAGCTTTGTGAAATGTTGTTAGGCTGGTCCCTGACATAAGGGAAGGATGGACGAGCAGACTTGGTGCCTAGAAGTGATGAATTTTAATAGCAGTCTTTCGGTGCTGTCTTCGTCCCTTCCAGACTGGCTCCTCCACCTTGGGATTAACTGCAGACAGCCTGGAAGTGGCTGGCTAGTTCTTGCTCTGTCGTGCTTGACAGATTGCAGGGACAGGAAGGCTCTGTAGGAGCTGCTGCTCCCTTCTACCTGCTTGTGTACGTAGGTGAGGCCTCGGAAATGCGAGTCCAGTTGCAAATGTGTAGGAATGTTACTGGGATTGACTCTGCATTTGGGCTTCATCTTTTCTTCTTTTAGAGGTCAAAGCTCAGACATCTCTAACTCACTTCTCAATGGTGGTGTTAGCTGAGGTGTGTGGCAGAAGCATCCGTGGACTGAGAGCCTTGAGGAGGATGGCGCTGGTCTCAGCCGTGTTTGCTCTGGGTCCTTCAGGAGCATTACACTAACGCAGTGACAGAGGTTGTAAGCTCAACTGCAAACAGAGGTGGGAGAGAGAGTACCTGGGGAGGGAGATGCCTGCCAAAGACAGCCTGATGCTCAGTGTTCTGACTAGCTCCGACAGCAAATCCTCATTAACTCCTGCGCGTCTTGCCTTTGATGCAGCATATTCTCCAGAGATAAGGAGACGCTCCTGTGGAGCAGGAGAGCTGGTGCCAGGACTGCCATTGCCAATGGGAGGAGGGCTGTGGGGACCGTGGGCCCGGGCTTGACCTGAAGTTTTCTCTCTCTCCAGCTTTCATCCTCATGATAATTCTGGCCCTCATCCGCATCAGCAGAGGCCAAGCAGAAGGTCACCCGTCCATGGCCCAGCCGTCGGGCATCCGCAATCTCTTTGGGGTGTGCGTCTACTCCTTCATGTGCCAGCACTCCCTGCCATCCCTCATCACACCCATCTCGAAGAAGAGGCACGTCAACAAGCTGGTGCTGCTCGATTACATCCTGATCCTGGCTTTCTACAGCCTCCTGTCCTTCACTGCCATTTACTGCTTTCGCAACGACACCCTCATGGACATGTACACGCTCAACTTCACCAACTGTGAGATCATCAGCGTTGCCTTCATTCGCTACTTCTTGGGCCTCTTCCCAGTCTTCACCATCAGCACCAACTTCCCCATCATCGCAGTGACCCTGCGCAACAACTGGAAGACCCTTTTCCACAGGGAAGGGGGGACCTACCCCTGGCTGGTGGATAGGATTGTCTTTCCTGCCATCACGCTGGTCCCCCCGGTGCTGGTGGCTTTCTGCACCCACGATCTGGAGTCCTTGGTGGGGATCACGGGAGCCTATGCTGGGAATGGGATCCAGTACCTCATCCCAGCTTTCCTGGCCTACTGCAGCCGCAAGGACACCCAGCTGGCCTTCGGCAGCGGGGCGGTCAACAAGCACCGCTCCCCTTTCCGCCACACCTTCTGGGTTGTGTTCGTACTCATATGGGGCTTCTCTTGCTTTGTGTTTGTGACTGCAAACATTGTCCTGAGCGAGTCTAAATTGTGATGTGGGGGAAGTGTTGTGCTCCCTCTGGGGCTCCGGGGACTTCCACCCTCACCAGGGCTTTGGGGGAAGGAGGCGGTGTGAAGTGAAGCCTCCGGGCCATCGGCGTGGTGGTGCAGGTTGGACAGACTTTCTTCGCTCCAGACTGAGTGCGGATGGAGTGGGCTCAGCCTCGTCATCCTGGTTCTCAGACCCGCTATCCAGGCAGCCTGCACACCAAACCAGTGTCCAGCCATTTCTGCCTTCAGCTCTGTTTGAGCATCACTCTGTTCTTACACTGACTCTCTTCTGTTGCTGCAGGTTTCAGTACGGGGAGAGCAGACGGCCTTGGCTGCTCACTACAGTAATCAGCTCCGTGTTCTTTCTCCCCTGGGCATGGACTCACTGTGTGCAGAGTGCAGCAGGAGTTTGGGGGCAAGGAGTCTCTTCTGTCTGCTGAGACTCCTCCAGCCAACCTCCTGTGCCATTACGGGGAGGAATGGAGAGTCTGGTGTGGGAATAGCCCTGGCTCTGAAGGCTCTGTGCTCTGTGTTTTTCTTTTTTAACCTGTTTGTGCTCTGGGGAAGGACTGCCTGCTTATCAGAGCTGGATTTCTCCAGGCCAGGAGTTCACGTTCACACTTCTCATCCTGTTCTCCCTTGCTCTGGCAGCCCCGGCCCCACAGAGGAGTGCAGGGATATTGCTCTTCCTGCTGGGAAGGAGAGTGCAGCCTTGCTTCCCTTGCCTCCTGCATGCTGCTCAGCGATTTCAGCTGGCAGAGCCCTTTTCCATTCTCTCCAGGGCTGGTGCCAGACCCCAGCTGCCGTGGTCAGGGTTTGTGTGTGCCGGGAAGGTTCTAATTACCCACTCCTGACACGTGTTAGGCCTGCGAGAGCTCTGGCTGTGCAGGCTGATGCATTTCCAGCCTCCTGTGCTGGGTAATTAGCCTTGAAACAAGGTGGGTGTTAACTCGAGGGACTGGGCTGGTGCCAACAGGAAGAGGCCGTGCCATGGCTCAGCTGTGCGTGCCTCTGTGCAGGAGCTGAGCTCCCAGTGTTCCAGGGACAGAACACTGGAGCTGGGCCTGAGTCTCCCTGCTCTGCACAGCTGTGGGGTGGCATTCTGCTGTTCCTGCTCAGCTTATCTGAGCTGCCGACCTCCTGGGCTTTTCTCTGCCTGCGTTGGGCTGCCTGCTGCATGAGCCAGCCCGTGCTGCAGTAACAGCTTATGAGGCTCCCGTTGGTCACCAACACTGCACAGCGACCGGCGGCACTCGTTGCCTGCTCTGAGCCCTCAGGCACAGGCTGGGTGGGGTTTTAAAAAAGGCAGCAACTTCAAAAGTTTTCACCTGAAAGATTTTAAACCTTTTCTCCCCCTGCCCTCATTAGACAGGTTCAAAGCCAGGTGTGTGTCACTTCTGGTATAGCCTCTCGCCCTCTGCACTTGCAGTATTAAGTGTTACTGTTAGCTAAAGCAAGCTTTGAACTGCAGCTCTTTTTAATCAAGCTCCGTTTTCAAGTAGGACTTTCTCGTTTCCATATGACCTGAAGTGCTCCTCCCGGGGGACTGCAAGTACCTGGAGCTGAATAAAAACACTTGATGGTTTCTGAAGCAAAGCCCTCCACCTCTCCAGCCTGAGTGCTGTGCCTGCGTCCTTGCCAGGCTGCTGGGGGAGGATGCGAGGGGTCTGCTTCCTTCAGCTCCATCCTGAGCAGGCGCTGGCAGCCCTTGCTAGTGAATTTAAACATCCCCAAGTGCTCCAGGGAAGCTGATGTGGCATCTTTGGTGCCAGAGGAGCAAGTTGCCTTGCAGGTGGCTGGTTCCTTTAGGAAGAGTGGCAGTAGCTGTGCAGTTTGGAGAGTCAATTCAGCAGGCAGTTGAGCTGGGGATGTTCTGTGAGGTGTGGGGTGGGCAGCTGCTCCCTCCCCGGCCTGCAGGGTGTGGGGATGGCAGCGCTGTGCTGGGGCACACTGGGCCATCCTGTCCTCGTGCAGCAGCTGTGAGCCGGGCAGAGCCAAAGGAGGAATCTGATGCTAATGAAAGCAGCCTTCAGAAGGCTGGAAGGGCTGCAGGGGCTGCTGCTCTGTATGAGTGCACTGGTGTGGCTTTATGGAGGCTGATGTATTTCCTATTGCGCTGCCTGCCCTCGGCTGTCCCCCCCTCTTCTGCAAGGCACTCAGCTCAGCCTCATCCCTTCAAGTGCTGATTTGAATTTCTTGCCTCCACATTCCATTGCCCACCAGAGAATGGGAATATCATCCATGCCAATGTTACCTTGCCCCCACGTGTCCTTCCCTTCCCTGCTCAGGGCTGCCCTCCAACTGGCCGTGGGCTGAGGCTGCCCAGCCCCTCCAAGCACAGCATCCTCGGTGCGTTTCCCCTCCTGCCCCCCGGGGTAACCACTGCCTGTGCCAAAGCACGGCTGCTCCTGGGCCCCACTGTGAGCCCCAACCTCTTCCAAGGGCTGGGCTGTTTGCTGGTCTCACACACGAAGCCGTGCCTCCCCTGGCCGTGCTGAGCGGCTCTCCCTGGGCACGCTGTGGGCAGCGGCTGCGGGGCCGGGCGGTGGGCTGCGCTGTGGCACCCCGGACAGGGAGAAGAGCTGCGGTCCCTGAGGAGCGTGGGAGCTTTCAGAAATAAATCACCCCGAATCCCCGGCCACCTGCTGTCCTTGGGCAGCAGCAAAACAACCCTGTCCAAAGCACTGGAACGATGAAGGGAAGGAAACTCTGTGGTGGTGAGAGCTGTCATATGAAACACTACATAGCAATGCCTTAAAGCTGATGGGAGGGAACGGGAGGGGTGCTGAGCAGAGCGGGGTGCTGCGGGCTGTCGGCCCCTCCTCACCACGCAGAGCATTGGGCTTTCAAACATTTCCTTGGCACAGGTTCTCACGTGGTGCTTGTCCTGAACGCAGCCAGTTCTCAATAAAAAGGGATTCAGACCAACAACCTGCACACGTCTGTCCTGCCTGCCCTGCGCTCCCCCTACATGCATTGCACCCTGCAGGGACCGCAGGGGATGGGGCAGGGGGCCCTCAGTGCTGCTGCTCCGTCAGCTGCTGCCTGGAGCTCCATTAACACAGCTGCACTTTCCCCTTCTCAATTATACCTCCTCACACTTAAAACCAAACAAATTGAATTGCTCCGCTGCCTCGGGCTGCAAAAGCAGTTTCTGCCAACAAATTTATTATAGCTGTAAAGCGCAGCTTGATTTATGTTAAAATATTAAAACAGATCTTTATGATGGAAATAAACACTTGCTGCGATTCTCTCCGAGGACCTCACAGGCAGTGCAGGATGCGGGGCTTTGGGCAGTAAATCTGGAGGCCAAAGAGGCGGCGGGGATGGGTTCAGTCTTTGGTGACACTTCACAAAGTGAAGGAGGGCAGAGAAAAACCTCCGTGCTGCGAGGCGAGGCGAGCACAGCCCGGTGCCGCTCCGAGCTCTGGGGTCGCGGCAGCCGCCCCACACCGGAACCCGCCGCGCTTCAGCACTGCGCTCAGCACGGGGGGACCGCCTGGGCTGAAAGGTGCGACGGGGGCACCCATGGGGACGGCTGCGGGGCAGCAGCACATCCCCTCGGTGGGCACACAGAGAGCACAGCCCGGGCGGCAGAGCCGACTGAATTACAGAGTGATTGATGGCAGCCCTGCCAGGAGGAAATAATATCGCTCAGAAGCCGCCGAGCGCTGAAACACCCACCGTGTGCACAGCCCTGAGCCCCCCCAGCACCACGGCTGCTCCCCTCCCACCAATGCCCCACATTAGCATTGCAGCTACAGGGAGTGGGGAAAAAACGAGCCGTTTTCCACATCCCAGTCGGTGCATCAATCAGCACTGCAGATCTGGGCCGTGCCCACCCCGTCCCCGGTGCCACCTCCTGCAGGCACCCCGTGCCACCCACTGCCACCTCATCCCTCCCTGCCCTCCGCCTCCCGCAGTGACGTCCTTCAATAAAACATGAGGGAAATTCATTTGGCCTCTGCTGAGTCACCGGGGATATAACTAATTAATTGAAAACGTGGGCTGGGGATGGCTTTTCTCCCCTTTTTCTGTTCTGTGTTCTTACAGCCCCCAAACCCAGCCTGGCCTTGGGCACTGCTGAGCCTGGGCAGAGTTACCACAAAGCCACAATCTGGGGAAAACTTCCCAGGGCACCGCTGGGGACAGCCTGTCCCCATGGGGCACCCATTGGCCAGAGCTGCCCCTTGCAGCCCGGTGACGGCACAGCACACTCCCGACGCCTCCATCCAGCACCGTGGGTTCATTTATCCATCCCTTCCACTCTCCATCGCCACTGCCCTCCCTCGCCAAGAGGCCCTCTGAGGGGCTGCCAAAGCAATTAAGTGACAATTGCAATGATAAATAAGTAACAGGAATTAAAGCTCTGGCACGTGATGGCAGCCAGGCTGGGGGCGGATGCAGAGACACTGGCTGGATTTAACCCTGGCCAGATGGATGGATGGACAGACAGATGGATGGATGGACAGGCTGTGCCAGCATGTTTGTCCTTGGGCAGTGAGTGTCCAGCTCTCCCCAGGGCTTTGCTGCCATCCCCATGGTGCAGTTCTGCCAGCCTGGCTGAAAACAGGCTGGTGTCGGCCTTCAGCTGGGACAGGAAAGGGAGCATGAGCCCGGGGGGGG
>JACDJE010000038.1:342111-455979 GCA_016647715.1 Pavo muticus | reverse complement strand
GGGGTTGGGTGGTGGCACAGTGTAACAGCAGCAGGACCAGCACAACGAGAAGGTGCTACAAAAAGAAGAATGCTCACCCACCTCCGAAGATGAAGACTCAGAAAAACTCCACAAGAGAGATCTCCAGCAAGAGACCCTTCTCCAGTGGCAGTCAGCCCTTAAATGAGGTCTAAGAGAGGTGCAGCCAGGCTCCACCCCTTCCAAGCACACAGGTGAATTGCCTCCACCTGTGCTCCCGGGGCTGACCGGCTCTCTTCCTCCAGGTGCTCAATCAGTGGCTCAGGCTGTGACTCAGCAGTTCCCACACGCACAGCGAGACGAGCTGAAGCCAGCAGGTTGCAGCTGAGCTCAGTCCGTTTCCCCCACATCCTGTACTGCAGTTGCTCTCCCAGCCCGCGCTCGGCTCATCACACCGGGGGCAGCCAGGCGCAGGGATGTGAGCAGGGACGGGGCTCAGGACCACGGGCATCGCTGTGGCTGAGGGGCAAAGCCAGGGGGTCAGCAGCGACGCTCAAGAAGGGCCCCCAGCCGGTTCAAAATGTCTCTTTAATGACCTGGACAGGACGCTTGGAGTCCCTCGATGAAACCAAGACAGAAACATGGTGACGATGAGTTTGGTGTCCCCTCGTCCCCAGCCAGCCCTGCCTGTGGGGAGAGCCCAATCCAGCCTCGAGGAGGCTCCTTTGGCCTCCAAAGTGAGCAGATCTGGTTTGGAGCACCCCGCTGTTGGTGATGGAGGACGCTCGAGCGCATCTCCAGGAGGAGCAGCCTGGTGCAGGGAAGTTGGGCGAAGGGCGCTTGGCTTCTCTCCACCCAGACTGGAGGCGAGCAGGGAGCAGCACATCTCTCGGAGCCGCCCGCGCCCCCGTCAAACCTCTGACTCCAGGCTGGAGACCCGCCGCCAGGACCCGCCGGCACAGGGACTCATCACCCCGCGGGCCGCCAACCGCTCTGTGCCCACCGCGCGCAGCCAGCCCGGCTCCCCCCGCCGCCCCCAGTCTCTGTAGGCTCCGTCCCAGCGCCCCGACCCCCGGCCGCCCCCCGGCACCTCGGGGTGCTCGCGGGACAAACGGCCCAGGTAGAGGGGCGGGTGGGCGTAGGAGTCCGCGCAGGCGTAGGCCGCGCACGCGGTGCCGCGGGGCTTCTGCCGGCACGCTTCCCGTTAGGACGGCAGCCGGGCCAGAGGAGAGCGCGGCGCCCGTCCCGTCCCCGCCAGCCGCCCGGCGGCCTCGGGGCAGCGCGGACCGCAGCCGTGGGCGGCCTCGGCTTCGAGGAAGAGGTCAGGGACGTCGCCGCGGGCAGCGGGTGGGCGCGCCCCGCACCGCCGCAGCCCCGCACCGCGATGCTTCTCTCCCCGCTCCCGCGACGCTCGGTCCGCGCTCGGCCGTCGGCTCGGCTGCTCCCGCTCTGCCGCGGCTCTGCAAGTCCTGGCGGCTTTGGGGAAGGAGCTGCGGGAGCAGGCGGGGGGGAAGGACGCGTTCCCCGCCTCCCTTCTCGTCTCCGACGCCGGGAGCGGCCGCGGCGCCGTCCCCGCGCCGTCCCCGCAGAGCAGCGGGGCGCTGGGCGGCCGCTCCGCCCGCCTGTGCTCCCGGTAGATGTCCGGCGGCGGGAGCTCCCTGGGAGGCGTCGGGGCGGCAACGGGAGCGCCGATATGGTTCCCCATCAGCGCGTGCTCCTCGAAATTCCCCTCCGGCGCCGCCTTCGCCGGGAGGTGCGGGAAGGGCGCCGGGAGGGCTCTGTCCGCCGCACCGCCGCCCTGAAACTTCAGGGGGTGAAGGACGCGGGGGGTGCGCTCGCTCGTCCCTCTCCATCTCTCCTCCCGGGAGTCCACGGGGATGGGCAGAGGCAGCCCCCGGGGGGGCCCTTTGGGCGCGTAGGCTCTGCGCAACCTCTCAGGGTGCAGGGGGCCGCAGGAGGGACCCCGGTGTGTGCCGGTGCTGTTCTGCACCACGAGCTGCGGTGTCCTGAGCGAGAAGGTGGTCTGGAGGTGCTCGCTGCGGCTGCTCCAGTCCTCGATGGTGCGCGTGGCATGCTCCAGCGAGCCGCCCACGCTGGCCGTCGACACCATATCCTTAGCCGCCTGCAGCATCTTCAGCACGTTGGCTTGGGCTGAGCTCGCCGTCACGTCGGGCGTGGGCGCCCGCCCGGGGCTGCCCAGGGTCTGCACCCCGCTGAAGCAGCTGTAAATACCCTGCGGAGACAGCGGGGAGACCGCGCCGTCAGCAGAAGGCGGGGCCGTGCAAACAGCCCCACTCTGAGCTGACATTGCAGGAGGGTTGGGAAGAGCCAGGAGTTGGCCTTGATCATTTGAAAGCTCAGCTTGGACCGACAAAGCCCCATCCCCACCATGGGGCAGCTCCTGTCCCCCAGCATCTCCCCACACCGCACAGAGCCCAAGGCTGTCCCCTCCCGGCGCCCCGCGGCGTGGCACGCACCCTGCTGATGGCCAGGAGGAAGTCGAACTTGTGGGACTTGGGGACGCTGTGCCGCAGCTTCCAGTAGACGAGGTGCTCCCAGGCGAAGACCAGCAGGCTGAGCCCCATGGCCACCAGCAGCATGTAGAAGACCCCAGCCATGTTGTCAATGTCCAGCTTGCTGCTCATCACCTCGTTCTTCTCGTTCTGACAGATCCCCGACAGCCACACCGTCTCTAGCTTTTGGGTCTCACCTGGGGCCAGGCACACACAGGGGTGGGGTAAAAGCCTACCATGGGCATCGCCTCCTCTAGCACAGCCCCTGCCAGTCCCTACCCCACTGTGGTGGTGGGGAAGGATAAAATTCACCCAAACCCCAGAGCTGCTACCATAGAACTGGTGTGGATTGGGTTGTGTGAGACCTCAGAGATCATTGGCTCAGCCCTCACCGCTGAGCATCCCTTGTGTTGCTCATCCATCTCCAGGCCCTCTCCCATCTCAGTCTTCTCCTCTCCAACCCATCCCCTCCTCCCAGCTCTCTCCCCCCCGGCCGTCAGACCTTGTATATGGCCACCTCTGAGATTTTCTCAGATTTTGCATATGGGATTTTGCAGCCCTCATGCAGAGCAGAGACCGCAGAGGGAATAACCCCATCCTGCGGCTGGAGAGGTGTCGATGGATTTTAACATCACCTTGAAGGAGCAGCCCGACTTCCCCAACCCCTTAAGGCTACCCTACGATGATCAATGGATCGGGGGCTCCCACTGAGATGCTCTGGGCACGCACCATCTCCCAGGAATTGCAGCAGGGCCAGGTCAATGGCCCGCTTCCAGCGCGAGTCCTTCTGCAGGGCGATGCCGTAGCCCGTGGTGGCAAACACCTTCCCGCTGCCGATGGTCACCAGCTTGCAGCCCTCGTCTTTGCCCGCCATGTAGTTGAGCACCGCCGCATCGTAGATGAAGGCGTCCAGCTTCCTGCCCACCACCGAGAGGGCTGGGTGAGGGGGGGCTCCTCGGGAGGGGGCAGGCCCCTTTCTGGGGGAGCTGTGCCCCTTTCAGTTGGCTGCATCCCAGGGCGGTACCCTTTGGAGGACCTCAACCCCATCTTGGAGAGTCACAACTCCATCCAGGGGAGAGGAATCCAATCTGGGGGGGATGTATCCCACCTGGGGGAGCTGTAGGAAGCTCTATCCCTTCTCCATGGGGTTGTAGCATTTTCGGGGTCCCATAACCCAACTAGGAAAGCCTTATGGACCCATAACACCCCAAAGTGCAGAGCTGTACCCTCCAGGTGAGCTGTGCCCGAACTGGGGAAGCTACAGCTCACTTGAGGGGGCTGTACCCCAGCTGAGGAACCCATACTCCACCTGGGGAGCTCTGCATCCCATCTCAAGGAGCCACATGGGGCCGTACTTTGGGGGTCCCATACCCCGCCGGGGGGAACCATACCCCATTTTGAGGCTGGTGAGGGCGTCCTCCACAGAGCGCTGGTTGTACTTCACCATGTGGGTGTGCATGTCGGGGTAGTTGCTGCGGATGTTCCTCTCGGTGCTGCCGTTGGGGACGGTGCCGAAGCGGAACGGGGGGTATTGCTCCTGGGGCTTCTGGAACTGCAGCGGGGAGCCCCGGGGGGCAGCGTCATGGGGGTCCACATCCCTGCTGTGTCCCCGCTGTGTCACCAGCATCTCCTCCCATCCAACTCTCTGTCCTCCCATGCATGCTTAACCACAAAGCCCCTCAAGGGCTCCCCACCTGGATAAGCTTAATTTTGGGCGGGGGGAGAAGAGCCCAACCAGCACCTCACCTTCCTGTCGCTCAGCCCTGACACAGTGTCGATGTACTGCTCCTGGATCATGAAGGCTGCCAGGTTGGCAGTGTAGCTGGCGAGGAAGATGACGGCAAAGAAGGCCCAGATGAGCACCATGATCTTGCTGGTGGTGCCCTTGGGGTTCTCAATGGGCACGGAGTTGTTGAAGACCAGAGCCCACAGCAGCCACACCGACTTGCCGATGGTGAAGGTGGGACCGCCCGGCCCTGGTGGGGACAGGGGGCAGAGGGACAGGTGTCAGCACGGGGATGTGTCCCCTCCCAGCTCCCGCCTCTCCCCACTCACTTTTGCCACTGGTGAGGTTCTGGTTATAACCAACAGGGCTGAAATACTCGAACACAAAGACAGTGACGGCCACCACGGTCAGACACATCACAAACATCATCACCCACACGGCTGGGCTGTAGGGCTCTGCAAGGCAAGAGGGTCTCCATCAGATCAGCCCGACACCCCGAATCCCTTCGTGTTTCCCATGTGATCGCGGGTTGCTCTGGGCGGTGGCCCTGGCCATGACAGCAGGACTCATTTCTGTCCAAACTGCCCCCAGTGGGGATGGGGCTCATCAGCAGGGAGGTGTGGTGGTGGCACCGCGGGATGTGGCCCCAGCCCTGCCAAGCAGGACAGGATGCCCCGTGCATCCCATGGCCATGGGGTTGGTGAAGGTGACCCACACCTCCATCCTTCCTCCCTCATGCAAAATACGATGAGGAAAAAACAATAATAATGGGATTACTTTGGCAAGGGGAGGAGACAGCCCTGGCGGCGGCGGCTCAGCCTCCTTCCCCAGTGAATTGCAAACTGGATTTTTTTTGACGTTACTAAAACCAAGCATTATTTCCAACCTGCTCTTGCAGCAGGCTGGGCTGAGCCCACCCACACTCACCCAGGAAGGCAGAGGGGGAGACGGTGCCGTTGCTCCTGGCCACCATCACACTGATTCCAGTCTCCACGAAGGGCACGGAGAAGTCCACGATCTCGGAGCGCTCCTCGTTGATAGTGAGGGATCCGATGGCCATGTCTGCACGCTTGTAGTACACCTGGGGAGGGCGGGTGGCCTCAGGATGGGCAGAGGAAGAGGAGAGCCGAAGACACCGCCGCTGGTGTGCCCCAGCGAGCAGAGCCTGGGCTGAACCACAGAACCATGGAACGGTTGGGTCTGGAGGGACCCCACAGCCCCACCCCTGCCATGGGCTGCCCCCCAGCTCCGGCGGCCCAGGTCCCATCCACAGCCTTGGGCACATCCAGGGATGGGGCACCACGGCTTCTCCAGGAAATACATTCCAGCACCTTGCTGCTTTCCTACTAAAGAATTTCCTCCTAGCACCTAACCTAAATCTTCTGTTAGTTTAAAGCCTTTCCCCCTTGTCCTGCCACCATCAGATCGCCTAAAATGTCACCCTCCATCTTTTTTATAAGCTCCCTTTAAGCACCGAAAGCAATGAGGTCTCCCTGGAACCTTCTCTTCTCCAGTCCAGACAACCCCACTTCCCTCAGCGCTTCCTGCGGGAATCACAGAACCACTGAGGTTGGAAATCCCACCGAGGTCACCAAATCCGACCCCAGCCCACCCCCACCGCTCTGCCCACGTCCCTCAGTGCCACATCTCCGTGTTTCTGAACACCCCCCCGGGTTTTCCCCGCTCCCTGTGCCGCTGCATCACCGCTCTCTGGGAGCCGTTCCTCCTCACACCCCACCCGAGGCAGGACAGCCGCCCGGCCCTACCTCACCAATCATGCCGTTCCACACCCCGCGCACGATCTTGCCGTGCTTGCCATTGGTCACCAGGTAGAGGTCGTAGGAGAACTTCACCGTCTTGGCCAACTTCTTCAGGATGTCGATGCAAAAGCCTTTGCAGCACAGCTTGGTGTAGGGGTCTGCGAGGCCGTCACTGCTGAGACCGTGCCGAGAAAAATGGGTCAGGGTTCTGCAGAGGAGGCACAGCCCTGAGCTGCCCCTGTGCTCAACGCTGCATGCAGGCAGTGTGTGTGCGAGGAGGTGGGCTCTGTCCTCTGCAGAGCGCGGGGAGGGACGGGAAGGGAAAGGGGGGAAAGGAAACAAAAGGGGAAAGGGAAATGGGGAGAGCGAAGGGGAAGGACCCACCAAGGGGCTCCCAAAGCCCCAGCGGATGAGGGCAGAGCCTTTCCCAGCACCGCTCCAGCCAGAAGGCTGCACGGACCTCTCCTGCTCTGTCTGCAGCCCCGTCTCAGCAGCTCCCAGCCGTGCCTGGGGCACGCAGGGCACGCGGTGCTGCTTACCTGGCCGAGGCGTTGCTCTGCTTGCGGCAGGGCACGGTGTTGCGCACACAGACGCCTGTGCTGGGGTCGGTGTTCTCCACGATGACGAAGGGCCGCTCCTCCAGTGTGGCCACCGTCAGGTGCCGGTTGTCCACCACGGGCTGCAGGAAGGCGCCGTAGCGGGGCCACACCGGGTACTTCATGTGCATGATGCCGTGCTCCCACTTCCCCACCTGCCCCAGGGGAGAGCACACCGTCACCGCCGTGTGGGGGGACCCAGAGCGTCGTTGGGCTGCAACCAGCACGGTGGGCACTGCCCAGCTCCCACCACCCACCCATCCACCCACACAAGCGTGCTTTCCCCCAGTGACAACAGGCTGAGGTTTTCTCTCTTCCCAGGGCTGTGTGCACAGAAGTAGCCAATTTTCACTTGAAATGTTTTTAAACTGGAAAAAGCACCTCCAGATGGCTTATTTCAGGTCTGTGCCTGCATGGCCAGAAGCATCAGGCACAGCCTGGAGTGGGGCTGGCAGAGGAGCAAGGGATGAAGCAGCTGTAGGGTGGGGAAGTGCGCATTGAGGTGCGTGATGCTGCACAAGGAGGACTGCGGATGAAGGAGATGCAATTGCGGGGCAGGGGGAATGCCACTGCCACAAAGCCATGGGTGCTGCTGGTGTGCACGGGGGACCTGCAGGGTCCCGAGATAGCAGGGACAACACCGACGTGTTGGTGTCAGCCATAGGGCTCGCGTGGCTCATGCTGCCCCCGGGGCTCCTACCATCTCCCAAAGCCGGTGCTGGTTGAGCGAGATCACCACCATGGTGGGCCTGACCAGGTAACCGCCCTCGTTGAAGGAGAAGTCCCTGTGCTCCCACGTCACGTTGAGGAGGTGCCTGGGGGGCACAGCACCCAATGAGCCCAAGCCCTGCATGTGCCCATCTGCCCTTCCTCCAGCCAGGGTCCCAGGTCCCCAGAGAGATGTGGGGTGGGGAGAGGAGGCCCAGCTTAGCCCCTGTGCAGCGGGGAGCCGAGGCAGCCCTCCCTGTAACATGAGGATGGAGCACTGCAGGTGAGGAAGGGCAGAAGCACAGATGCTGCCACAGCAGCACCCAGATGCCGCATTTGCATCACAAAGAAGCCCTCAAAGAGCTTTAAATCCCCTCCTAGGTCCCCCACGGGTAAGGCAAGAGCCACTCCAAAACGCTCAAGAAGAAGCCAAGCCCAAGAGGCACCAGCTGCGAGCATCCTCCCCCTGCACCCCACCCCTCCTCCATTTCCCCACTCCCCAACGCGATGCTCACCAGCAGTTCCCCGGACCTCACCGGTAGAAGCTGGCGTTGGCAGCAGCCGCGGGCGCCCGACAGTCCCGTCCCACATCCGGGAGGAAGCCGTGGGCCCGGAAGAAGCTGGCTGCCCCCATGGCGATGATGGCCACCCCGTCCCGCACCTTCTGCCGCAGGCTCAGCTTCCAGCTCTCTGTCACCACGCTGATGAGGCCGATGGGGAAGGAGGTGGGCGGCAGCTCCATGTTGCCCACCGTGAGGCTGGGCACGATCCAGATGTAGCCCGGTCCCACCAGCCCAGCTTGCCCGGCCATCTCAAAGAGGAACTCGGCCTCATCCCGTGAGCAGTAGACCAGGAGCACCTGGGCATCAAGCTGCCGCAGGAGCCGCTGTGTCCTGGAGCTGCTCCGCTCCTGGCTCATCTCGAAGGTGAGCACGTCCTGCAGCTCCCAGCCAAAGTAGCTGGCATCAGTGAAGGAGCGAATGAGCTCCAGGAAGATGTTGTAGCCTGGGTAGAGACTGGTGATGACGGCGAAAGAGCTCCAGTCGTATTCCTCCAGCACCTTGAAGATCACCTGGATCTGCTGCTCGATGGAGACGCCCAGCTGCAGGAAGGCTGAGCTGGGCTCCTGCAGGGAGAGGAGGGCTCAGGGGCTGGTTGTCCCCATGGCACGGGGCTCCCCGCAACCCTGCAGCCCTCCGGGGAACCACCAACACACTACGAGCTGCTGTGGTCTGTGGTCTGGAGTCACCCAAAATGGGGCCAGTCCATCCCCGTGGTTTCCGCAGAGCCGTGGGCATCCCATGGCACAGGGTTGACCAAAACCCACCCAGCAGTGCCCAGGGGGGACCGGTTGCTTCCCACATGGAGCTGGGAGCAGCTCCCGCAACCGCTACCTGCTGCCGGCTCCATCGCCTGCCCTACCTCCCCGGCCATCTGGCCTCTCATTAGCAAATCTTAATTGATCTGATTCTGTCTTAAATGATGCAGCGAATGGCATTTTCAGAAGGTCACAAGCAGGCAGCAGTGCCTCGCCACGCAGACCGCCTCCACCTTTGGGTTTTTTTTCCTCATGCTCCCAGAGGGGTTTGGGCAGTGGGGGCTGCCCCTGTGCCACCCTATGGATACTCCTCGGGGGGAGGAACAAGACAGCTGGTGGCTCCAGCCAAGGCTACCTCACCTGCTGCCACCCAGCAGCTTGGCATTAGGGTTAAGAGCCTGCCGCCCCAAGCATCTGAGGGAGCCGTCCCGATGTTTGCCTCTGCTCTCTTTGAGCAGGAGATGGTGGTGCCATCCATACGGCCAGCACTGGGATCCCCAGGAGCCAAAATGGGAGGAGATGACCAAATCCTGCCTGGACACCCAAGCAAAGTCCTACTGCCCTGGCCAATAACCACCAGATACCAGTCCCAGACCCCAAATAACCGGCAGCCAAAGCCTCACCTTGGGGCTGAGGACCACTGCAGAGCCCCCGCTGATGCTGATGATGGGGACCTGGGTCTGGGAGGAGACGAAGTCAAGGATCTGGGCCACCGCCTCCGTGCCGACGTTGTCCTCGAAGACGATGCCGTGGATCTTGTGGCTGGCCAGCACGTCGCAGATGTGGGTGAGGAGGGTGCTGGGGTTGGTGTTGTTGACGACGACGGTGATGGGGTGGATCTCCAGGGGCATGTCCAGGAAGCTCTGGGGACTCAGGCGGGAGCGGATGTGCAGCGGGTAGGATGTGCCCCCAAACACCACAGCCACATTGACCACCGGCTCCGCAGGGCCGGGCAGCAGCACGTCGGTGAAGGCAGCTGAGCAGCCCAGCACCAGCGACAGCAGCAGAGTGTGCGCCGGCGCTCTGCCCATGTCCACCGCCGTGTCCCTGTGAGGACGGACACAGCCCCTCACACCCATTCATCTGTGGGGACGCTCCCCCACGCAGCACCCCAGCAGTGGGTGACCCCAGCGAAACGGGGGACTCTCCTCCCTTGGAGGCTGGATGTGGTGTGGGGATGAGCATAGGGCTGTGCACCCCAGCTCAGCCCCTTTGGGAGTACAGAGGTGCTGTCTCCCAGCGCCACATCCCTTACCCTCATCCCCAGCAGCCACAAACCTTCCCCAACCTGTTCCTGCTTCCCTCCACCACCCCATCACCATCCCACCGCCACTTTGCCCTCCTTCCCCTCTAAGCCACGTTAGGATGCTCCTCAATGCCCACAGGCAGGGACGGGGACAGCAGCAGGAGGTGCCGGGAGGAGCTGGATGCTCCCTCGTGCCTCTCTCCACAGTTGACAGACACCTGAAATATTTACAGCTGAAAGCTCGCGTCCCCCTGTGCACCCTCTGCAGTGCAGAGCGTGGATCCCTGGCAGGGCAGCGGGGCTGTGGGTGCCAGTGGGGCCTGGATGTGCTGGGGCAAGGAGCCCCTCAGCTCCTCCTGCTGCTGACTGGGAGGGAAACCCCCAGAAGCCCCATCAGCTGCTCACCAGCTTTAGCTGCGTGGTACCCAGCTCAAGTACCCAGCAGTTCCTAAAGAATGGGGGAGAATGAAGGTCCCCTTTTGCTGCCTGGCATGACCAGAATCGCAGGGCTGGCGGCCTGTTTGCAGCAGCCAGTCTGGAAAACCAACCCAGCCCTGAAGCCCCAGGGCCATCAGCCACGCGCCAGCCATGGTGGCACTGCATGCAGCAAGATGCCAGCTGCCAGCCGGCGCTCAGAAATGTCACTCGCAATTAAAAGCTGCTGTTGCTTAACGCATCCTTGGCACAGAGAAAGAAAGTTTAGGGTCTGTGCTGGGGCTGCCCCAGGGTCCCCTCTGTGCTGTGTCACGGCACAATGCCACTTGGTGCAAAGCACTGCCAGCATTTTGGACTGAAAATACGTGAAATAACCCAAATGAGCAGCTCTCCACGCACCTGGTGTCACAGCACGGGGTTGAGCTGCTGGACGGCCCCACAGCCCCTTCCCACATCCGTGCCCACCGCAGCAGCCGCAAGGCCCAGGTGAGGCACAGCCCTCGGTGACTCACGCTGACGGTGTCCCACACTACGGCACAGCCCGGCCGGCACAGCCCGGCCCGCACCGCCGCTCCTCGCCGCAATCCCCGGGTATTTTTAGTCCCGCGATAAATAATTCATTGGGAATCCGGCACCAGCTACCCGAGCAGGGAGGAAGGGGAGCAAAGCACCACCCAAAACAAACAGAGCCGCTCTCCCGGCGGTTCTGTCCGTCTGATGGCTCCTCAAGGACACTGAAATGCACCCCGGGCCCTCACTGCAGCCGAGATTTGCTCCACCAGCCGCGTGGCCACGCGCATCGCCCGCACCGTGCCGGCACGGGACGGCCAAGCCCCATCCCAGTGTGGCTCTGCGCTGAGCTCCAGAGAACCCCCCCAGCAGCCCTCAGACCGCACACAGAGCACCACAGCCCTCTCCAAAAGCCAAGCACTGCTTCCAAAGCGGCTGCTCCAGCCGGGCTGCAACTGCCATCCGAAATCACCAACCTATATCACAACGGGGGGTGGATTTGGGCAAACGGGATCAACGTCGAGCAGCGTTCCCTGGCTCTGTCCCCACAGCACAGTGACAGCTGCAGGGAGAGGAGGTGGGAATGGCACAGAGCTGCTCAGCCACCGCTCAGACCAACGGGGGAATAAAGCCAGCAGTGCTGCTGAGATGGTGCCGAGGAGTGGGTGTGAGGTTGGGCCTGGGGGGACAGCGGAGTTGGTTGGGGCATTACCTGTGAGATTGGAGCCTGGGGCTGTAGCATCATGCCTGGTGCCAGAGCAGCCGGTGCGGCCCTGAGGATGCCAAAATGGCTGGGATTGGGATGCAGAGCGTGAGGAGCCGCCTGGACACGGCCAGCAAAGCGCACCATCAGCCTGGGCCTCATAGGGGGTGGGAAAAGGGGAGCTTGGGGAGAAGGCACCAAACAGCAGCAGGGCTGCTGGGGGTTGGGGACAAGGCTGAGCCCAGCAGCTCCACAGGGGTGGGTGGCACAGGGCAGAGCCCGCAGAGCTGGGGACCCCGTGCTGACTGCAGACAGAAGGGCTGATGTGGGGGCGAGGGATGGGGCAGCACCAACACAGGGCTCACAGAAATCCGTTCCAGGCACGCTCTGAGCCCTCGTCCTCCTCCACCTCCCGGAATGTTATTTAAATGCAACAGGGAAAGTTCGCTTCTCTCTTTAAGACTCTTTGCTTCCATCCCTTCCTCCCTGCCCGCAGCCCTAGCACCGCGGGGGGGGGGGGGAACGGACTGTGCGGATGCTGCGACCTCAGGGAGGGGAGGAAAAGAATCCCGAATTGCGAAAATCCTCCTGGGGAAAGAGAAACCCTGTCTCAAAAAGAGCCTCGGAGCCGGAGAACCACAGCGAGCGGGAGGGGGCCGGGAAGGACAGCGCGAAGCGGAGCCGCGCGGGCACTGATGGGGCCGGGAAACGCGTTTGGTGCTGCGCAGGTGAGGGGCAGCCCTACAGGGACCTCAGTGAGCCCCGGGTGGGGGACAGCGGCAAAACCGCCCCAGCCGTCCCCTCCGGCTGCCCGGGGACGCGGAGAGAAGCGCTGTCTCCTTTCAACCTTCATCCCGCACCGCCCTCCTCCTCCTCGCAGCACCAGTTGCGGGCAGGGCCCGGCGCGCCCCGCACACACCGAAACGAACCGAAACGCACCTTAAAAAAACAAAAGTCGGATGTGGATTAACCGAAAACAAAAGCGAGCGGCGGGTTACGCAAGGTGCCACCCGGCGGGGGTCCTCTTTATTTTTGCGCTTCCCCTTAAAATAGACCCATCCCCATCTCGAGACGAGGAGAGATGCGGCTGTGAAATTTCCAGGAGCCCCCCCAGAAAACCCCAACTCACCGCTAAAAGTTCCTGCCGAGCCCGTCGGGGGCCCGGCCCCCCCAGTCCGCCCGGTACTCACGGGAGCAGCGCCGCTCCGGCTCCTACATGCCCCGCTCCGCTCCCGGGGGCTCTTCCCGCTGCCGCCCCCCGCCCGGGGCAGCCCCGGGGCACGGTCCGGCCCCGCTGCGGCCGTGGGGTGCGCGGTGCCAGGGCGAAGGGGGGGGGTGCAGGGGTGGGGAGGGGGGGTCCGGCCGTCGGTCCCGGAGTCGTCCTTGGAGGAGGAGGAGGAGGAAGCGCTGCAGCTGCGGCGGGAGGGAGGGATGGGAGCGGAGGAAGAAGGGAGAGGGGTGGGTGCGCACGGGGAGGTGGGGGCGAGCTCAGTCAGCGCCAGCAGGTGTTCCAAGGGGACCGCCGCCCCCAGCTTCATGCTCGCGGCTCCCCGGTAGCCATAGCCGGGTCGGGACGGCTGGGGATCGGGAACGGAGGCAGAGATGCGGGCACGGGGAGGGGGGGGGCAGGAAAAGGAGGGGTTGGCAGAAGGACGAGACATATGTCCTCCCGGCCCCTGCCCTCTGCCGAGCCGCAACTTCGCCGCTTGGCTGCAGTCCCCCTCCAAATTCGTGCTTCGGGTGTGGGAAGCCCAAGGAGCAAAGCTCCCCCACGAAAAAAAATAACCCTGCAAAGTGGCACAGCCCACGGCAAGGACCCTTTCCTCTCCTCGGACATCGCCCCCCCGCAGCCCACCCAGAGAAAGAATCAGAGATAGTACCCATGTCCCCCCCAAACACGTACACTCCAAATACCTTCCAGCCCTTTGCTAGCTTAAGCACTGGGAATCGTCCTGCTGCCCATCGTGGTGCCCCCCAGCCAGCACGGAGCAGCCCCGGGCCCCCATCCGCCGCAGGGGGGGCACAGGGAGCGCAGCCCCCGCTGGCAGCAGCAGCCTCCAGCTGTCACCAGGGCCCGTATTAAGGCATCAGCTGATGCCCGGCACTGCTTCGGGGGGAGAGCAGGGGGAGCCCCGGCAAAGGCAGGGGGAGATGGGCAGAGCCCCAGGGGGTCCCATTGCCCTCAGGTTGGGCGCCGGGTTCCTCTTGGCCCCCAGACAGCACCAGCTGCCTGCAGCACCAATGGCGCCTCTGGAGATGGAGGTGCCCGGCCCGGGGACACAGCCAGCCCCGAGTGAGACCCTGGTGGCACTGGGATGGCTGCCACCCCCCACACCAGCACCGCAACCGCCTGCAGCACCATCACATCCCCGTGCCACCAAGCGCTCCCCTGGCACCAAACGCAGCCCAGCGCCCATCCACGTGTCTCCTCATGGAAAGGTCATTCGCAGAGACGTTTTAGCCTACGCCAGCCCCACTGCTCGCAGTGTATGTGGGACCTCAGCGTGCCTTTCCCCAAGGCCAGGGGCCCTGGGGTTTGCAAGTGATGCCAAAACAAATGGAAACTGTGTTTGCCTCTTGGCCTTTGCTTTAACCCATTTATGAGCAGCAGCCTGGCTGTCTCCAGGACAGCTTGCCCATATCTTCAAGGCGTGAGGATTCTGCAGGGCGCGGGGCGTGTGCAGCCCCCTGCTCGGTGCGGGCATGATGCCACTCTCCTGCTCCAGGAAAAGGAGAGGCGAGGCTGAGCAACAGGTCACTGCCTCCGGTCCTCTGCCCATGAACAGGCAAGGGTCACACTTGGTTTCAGCACTGCAAAGGAGAAAGGGCACCCTTTCAATTAACCCTTTCACCAAGGGCTGGATTGGGCCTTGCTGGAGAGCCGGTCCTTCTCACAGGAACCAGCCCTATTCCCACACCATCCCATCTCATCCCCCTGTGGGCTTGCACACCCACCCGGGCACAGTGAACAGCTGGGTACATCTGGAGGGTCCCTGCAGCAGGGATGGCCCTGGCAGTGCCACACGTACCAGCCTGACAGCCGTGTTTTCCCTCCTCTGAAGGTATTAAAATAAAATAAACATTTTTTTCTGTTAAAAAAGCAGAATTCCTGCACCCCACCTGCTGCCATGGCCGTGCCCTGAGGTTCTGTAACAGCCCCAGCGTACAGCACTGTCTCGCAATCATCAAAACCACCTTATTTCAACATGTGAATAACACAAATCCTTCTTACATTCCCCCTCCAGAAAAGCACCCTGGTGGTTATAAAGGTCAGAGCAGAACAGAAGCACCGACTGCACCCCAGGAGGAAGCCCTCAGCCCCGCCAGGCACAGGTTGACATTTCCTCCCAAGAGAAAACCTCTCATTTCCCCACTCAGCACCGTCCAAGCTGGGTGTGCTGTGCCCCCCTCTTTTTGTGGGCTGGGAGGGCACAAAGCTGCCCGCCCTTCTCTTCTCCTTCCTCTCCCACACCACCGTGCATTACCCCAGCTGATCCCCAGCCCACAGCACCCCCTCTCCCCGTTACCTTCCCCCGGTGTGTGCTCTGCAGGAGGCTCTGCGTGCTGCTCGGTGCCCGCAGTGTGCGCTGACAGCTCCTGGTGCGCAGCCACATCCTGCAGGGAGGGCCTGCGGTGGCCGTGTGAGGGCTGCAGGAACGCAGGAGGGCCGTTCTGGGAGGACTGCTGCTCCACGCACCCCCGCAGACTCCTTGCACCCCACAGCAGCCCCAGCAGCACAGCCGTGGGTCCCTCTGCTGAGCCCCATTTAACATCATGCTGTCACCTGATGGTGGCACGTGGGATGGATGCTGGGGGTTTGGTCCCAGCTCTGTGCCCTTCCTGCTCCTGCCGGCCTCCCTCAGAAGCGTGGCCAAAGTAATGCGGTCTGAGCCCACCCATTGCTGAAACCGGGAACCGACCTCATCCTTTCATCCCAGGGCTCATTTAACAAAGGAATGTTGGCAAAGAGCACCTTCATGGGATCACTGCTGTACCCCTTAAAGGCATCTGGGGCTTTGGTACCCACACTGAGCTGCCCGCTGCCCTGATCCTGGCCACCAAAAACAGAATGGAGACAGAAAGTGAAGCAGAGCTGGCAGAGGTGTGAGCAGGGCCGTGAGGATGGGGCTGTGCACACACCACGGCCCCACTCTGCTGCCACACATCCTTCCCACTTGGTAATTAAGGGAGCTGAAATAAATAGGAAGGACTTGGTCACCACAGGGATAATTCCTCCTCCCAGGTGGCGGCCGCCTGCAGGGCTGCCCCAGAGGCTGGCAGTGGAAATTTCCCAGGAAGGGAGGAAATCACTCATTCCTGGGGTGCAATCAGCCCTCGCCCTCCAACAACAGCCTCACTCGTCCCTAAACAGCGCCTTGGGGCAGCTGCTGCGCCCTTCCCAGAGACAGAATGATGGAGCCCATCATCTCTGCTCTCCTCCCAGCCCCAGGAAAGCTCACAGCACCAGCTCCCACAAGGATGAACCCCAAGTGGGGGTATCCTCCCACCCTGTGCAGGTGCCCCACATAGCTATGGGGACACTGCGATGTCAATGGTGACAATGGCATGGGCGCATTCTAGTGGCTCAGTGCCTGTGGGGTATCTCATCCCCTTTCCGGCTTCAGGCTCCCAGAAAACTTATGGGAGAGCAGAGCAGTGGGAATGCTGAGTCTTTAACGGCAGGAGGGGAAACGTGGGTGCTCTGAGGGCTCTGGGGCCAAGGATGCACACGGAGCCCTTTTGGAGAAGGGATGCGGTTGAGCCGAGAGGAACCCATTCCCTCAGTGCAGAGGGAAGTTGGGAACCCCAGAAACGGGTACCTCGGCCCCACTCCCACCTGGGGACAGCGCTGGGAAGGCGAGGAGCCCCTCCCCGAGGCTCAGAACGACGCTGGAGCCGTGCTGGGCCAAAGCGCTGAGGTCAGCGCGGCGGAGCCATCTGTTCCCCGCCAGCAGCCCAGCCCGGCTCGGAGCGGCACCCGGCGGCTCTGCGGGGCTGGGCAGGCTCAGCCCGGGGTGAGACTCATCCATTCGCCACACTGCCGACAGGCTTCTGTCCAACATTTTCCTGGTGGCGTGAGCTGGTTTCTAAGCGGCAGCTTACCTCCCTGCTGAAGGCCAGCAGCCTGCCTCCAGCTGGGTTGTCTCTTACGCTGGACTAGATTACCTGTGTTCTGGGTGCTCTCAATGCCCATTTTAGAAGGCCAGTTTCAGCAAGCAGCCCCTTAGCAGAGCCAGCGAGATCCAGCAGCCCACAGCTGTCACTCACAGCGTCGCCTTCCCGGCTCCTTCCCCGCGGCAGAAATGGCTCCGGAGCCGCTTCTCCTCCCCGGCTGCTCGGGACGGTGGGTCCACGTGCTGCTGGTGGTGAACACAGCCCGGGGACTGCAGGCACGCAGCACTGAGAGGGACGCCGTGCAGCAAACACCCGCAGAATGAATTCTGCTGAAAAGCAGCAGCCGTTCCTGGGAGGGACCTGAGCTGCCCGGAGCACAAGGCAAGCAGCACGGCCGCCCAGCCCTGGGTGCCCGGCCCCATCAGCCCCTCTCGGTTCCCATCACCGACCCCTCAGCGCCACCTAACGACACGGTCATGGGGACAGGGACCTTCCCGGGGAAGCCAGAAGCACCGCAGTCCCGGAGAGATGGATGGAGAGCCCCAGAGATGGGGATATAGCAGGGTGGCCACCCGGGGTACGGGCGGGCAGGCAGCGGGGAAAGACGCAGCTGGAAGTACCGAATTAGGACTGACGCCACCGTCACGATCCTTCCTCCGGCCACCAGGTTCCATCTGTGCCCTGGCTGACCTTGATTGTCCCACAGCTGCCAGCAGCCCAGCATGAACCCCAGGGTCTCGGCCAACTTCTGCATGAAGACATTGGGTCCAGCAAAGAAAGACGCACCCCTTAATCTGTCATCACAGCTCAAAACTTATCCCAAAGCACCACCTGCCTGGGAGCAGCTACTCGCTGTGCTCCGAGCAACCACCACAACCTGTGCCACAGCTACAACAGCAGCTTAACATCAACATTCACAGCAGTGTGGAAGAGAGCTGTGGGGAAGAGCCAGCCCACTGCTTCTCCATACCTTCGAGGCAGCCACAACAGCCCCTTCACCACCACACTGCTGGCTCTGTGTGCAGCCCTTCGCCCCCGCTCCCCCAGTTCCAAAGCTCCTGTTCGCCTCTGAACCCAGAGCTGATGTAATCTCCTGCTTGAGAGTTCAGCATTAGGATGGCATCAGCCCTGAGACGTAACGAGAGCCACATCACACGAGCAGATGTTCGACAAAAGCTTTATTGCTCGTTTGCGTACGAGCTCCAGTACCACATTTCCTGAGTTTCTTAATGATCTTGCAAATGAGATTTAAATAGAAAAGGAAGAAAAAAATACAGAAAAAACGAGAGAAGCCACTGATCTTCCTTGCCTAGCCTGGGATCAGAGACAGGCATGGGCACACAGCACCGGGATAGGGGTAAATCCTCTATTCTCAGAGGGAATGTGGAGAAGATTGCAGCTAAGCGTGGAACTGAGACCATCGCTGCCATCTGCCCTGGCTTGATTTACCCCCTGCCTCCATCACGGAGCCCAGTTTGTTTTTATATGCAGCCACAAGCAACAGCCATCCTCAGTGCTTACACAGGGCAGAGCTGGGAGCAGCTCCAATCACACAGAGGTGACCGCAGCGGTCAGGGACAGCGTGGGTGGCAGTGGGGAGGGGGCCGTGCTGGCCTGGCCTCTGCACCACGGATAAAGAGGAGATTACTGCTGGCAGCTTGTAATCTGGCTTAAATCCTGACACCGTCACCACGGTCAATTTAGGCTAAGAGAAGCATTTAATAAGCTTCAAAACACACAGGCAAAAAAATCGCAACCAACAGTGAGCAAAGTGAAAGGGAGCGAGGCACTGCTGCACAGTTCAGCTCCAGCAGGTACCAACACACATGGGATCTCCTGTGATCCAAAGCAAGGCAGTTACACGCCTGTTATCCCATTTCACCCCACAGCTAGAACCCAGGCTTTGTCAGTGTTCAACTGTGGAAGGCAGAATGCAAATTAATGCCCTTGTCTGTTTTGTTTAGAGCTCCCAACAGGCAGACAGCAAACAGTCCCTCCCTGCACGAGAGGAGCTGGCCGTCCCTGGTACAAGCTGCAGCAGACACGCGCTCGGCTGGCAGCTCCTGAGCACAAGGCAGTCACAAAGGAGCCAGACTCAAGTGGCAGGTCCAAACTGTCTTTCCTGGAAGGGTTTATTTTAAAACAATTATTATTTTAAAAAAAAGCCCGCTCACACATGAATGACAAGGCAATGAAGTCATTTGGCTTGAGGCCTAAAGGGGAGGCAGTAAGACACAAGAAAGTTTCTCTGTGCTTCTTGCTATGGGCTTACCGTCAGGCCAAGGCTCCTGCCAAGCACACATCTCCCCTCACCTGCTCTGGCCAATCTACCAGTGCCAGAAGGACCCAGGCAACACAAATCACCCCTAGGAGCCGCAGCTGGCTGCAGAGATGTGGGGCCAGCCCACAGCCTCAGCTGTTCTGAGTTACTCACTCAGGGAATGCAGAGGTCATTGTTACCAGCAGGTCCCCAGTGCCACGTTCATCCCCAGGTCAGCACTGTGCGGGCCATCCCTGCAGCTTCAGTGACCGATCAGTCGCAGCATCTCCTGAGGATCCACCATCTTCTCCCGGGGTTTGCCAGCAGCTTTTCCTCTCGCCACCTCGGCAGCATCTATCTTCTCCCACTCCGAGAAGGAAACAGGACGGATCCCTGGGGTGACGGTGAGAGACAGGACTGAGACATCATCCAAGTGAAAACGAGTTCAGCCTCACCTCCTGGTTAGCAGGGACCTGATGTGCAAGCAAACCCTGCCCTTTTCCAACACAGCTTCAGACTTTAGCATCGCACAGGAATAATAATTCCTAGCACCAGGAGGGGAGAGATTGCGGGTTCCAGTCAAATCTGATTAGTCAGACCTCTGCGAGCCATAACAACAGCGAGCACAGCACCACCTTAGGGGACAAAGCACTTACATAACACTTCCAGTTCACTGTTAAACCTCAGACAGTTAAGAGGCAAACACACTTTAATTGAATGCCTTTAAACACTGCAGCAGTAAATGACTCTCTTGGGCATCTTAATCTTTTCCCCAGTTTGCCTGGAAGGATTGCTAGGAAAACCATTCAAGAGCAATAACTCGCTGTCTGCAGAACTGACAGTGACATTTTCCCGTGGCCCATGCTGCTCTTAATGGCCTTTCCCAGAAAGCGGCCGTTAACCGTGGCAACGATGCTGACTTTCAGAGAACCCAAGTCCTTCTCTCCCTGCACTCTGGAGCAACAAAATAGCAGCACAAGCCATTTCCCTGCTTGGCTCCCAAAGGTGGCATGTTGGACTCTCTGCCCCAGGATACCCAGATCCAGGATCTGTCTGCGTCACACTTCACGCTAGCTGCTACAGAGGCTGACACACTCACCTCGACTACGCAGGATGCTACCCACAGCCCCAAAACCTTCTCTGGAGACAGACACATCCAGCACACCCCCCTGGAGATCCTCCAGCACCGACTGGGCAGTGTCAAAGCTGTCGTTCATGGTGGTGATGATCACACCCACAGGTCCTCTCTTCACCCACCCGCTGCAGTACAGACCTGTATGGGCACACACAGCAGCCAGGCTCAGTCTGGCACGTGACCATGGGCCCTCGTGGATGCAGGTTCTTGCCCTGTCCCAGCTTTGGATGTCACATCAAGCTGCAGGCAGCAGCATAATTCCCCCCCTGCTTTGGGGACAGAGTATAGTACTCTGACAGTGCTGTCACAGGAATCTGTGTACCTCCAGACTAGCACCAAGCAGCCAAGTGGGCTGTACTGCTTCAGTAACAAGGCTCCAAGGCCTAATAAAACAAGAAATAAGCATGCCCTTCAGAGCTGTTTGCTAAAAACTGCATGTCTCTAATGTTGCTGGGACTGGGACAGGTCTTTAAGTCTGACAGAGGGAGCTGATTTTCCGTTCCGCTGCACAGCTGCCTTGTATTGGTGCCTTCAGTGAGCAGAGCTTCCCACCTTAAAGCCCCCAACACACCAGCCATGCTCCACACACAGCCCATAGGTGTCTCTGTAGATACAGACCTGGAACACCCACCACTCTGCCCAAGTTGTTGGGGATAATGCCGCGTTGGGTGTCAAAAGGTACTGCTGGGTCCAGGGGCAGGCTCCGGTAGCCAATGCTGCTGAGCACCAGCCCACACTCCAGCTCCTCCATGTCTCCTGTGGGGACAGCTTTGGCAGAGTCACCTGAGCCCTGAGAGAGGGAAGAGACTGCTGACTATAAGACAGTCACCAGATGAAGAGCACAAAATACTACAGGTACCCTTAATCCTCAGGGTAACTGCTAAAGGCCCTTCAGCAGTGTTGAGAAAGAGCTCCCTTTAAAAATAGAATGGTTCTTAGTGGTAGAACCAGCTTCCAAGGCAGCCTACCATGAGCCTCTCCAATCAGTCAGAGGACGTGAAGTCATCTTATTGATAACAGATGTACTGCTCTATCCCCAGCCCTGCTAGGGCCAGCCTGGCACCCAGAAGGACTCCTGTGAGCCATACCTCCAAGCGGGTCAGGGCCATGCTGACGCCCCTCACCCGCATCCCATCAGGGGTGGGCAGCACCTCCTGGGGGCTGCGCTGGAACTTCAAGCCCCACTGCCGGGGCACTGCGGCCTGCGCCATCACTGCCTTCTCCCTGGGCTTCTCCAGGGCTGTTTTGATCATCAGCTCAGTCAGTCGTTTCCTGGGCCTGGGGGCTTCTAAGAACAGAGAGGGAGACTTCAGGTCAGAAAGGAATGTCAGCAAAGCCCCTCAGGACATGGCATGGCCACATCAAGACAGTTTTCAGTGATGTGTGAATGTCCATACGGAGTTTGTCATGCAGCAGGGAGTTCAGCACCTTTGAGATGACAAATGGGAAGTCAAAGTGACCAGGAGAGCTCCTGAGGCTTGAGGCCAGTGGGACACACATATCAAAGCTTGCAATGTTGCTGTCCTGCTGGCACTCAGAGACAGCAGCCTTTGGAGAGGAGCAAGTCTCTGGACGTCCCTGAGCTCAGTGTTTTCTTTCTAACTGCAGGAAGCTTTTAAATCAACAGCCTTGAGACCTCTTCCTCAAGGCTCTCTCAGCCATCCCAAACCTCCTGCCCTCATCGCTCAGACAGCAATTACATTCCAAGAAACAATGCTGCTGTGGAAACAGAGAAATAGGCTGCTCTCTCCTGTTTGAGGCCTCCCATCACTCTGAGAAAAAGCCACACCGCCTGTCTCTCACATGCCATGCACAGGATAAGAGTTTCTCTGATGCACGTTCTGAGCATCTCCAGAACACTCTTGAATGTTTGTCTGCCGAGGTGAGTCTCTGGAGGAACGTGACACACTTTCCTCACCTTTAACAGCATTTTCAAGGCCTGTGAAGTCAGCGGGGTTCAGGACAGGCTGGGTACCAGGCAGATTTATCATCTCCCGCAGCTCCTGGGAATTGCAGGCAGGGAGATGTTACCTCTGATGCAGAGATGCCATCCAACAGCCCCAGGCAAGTCCGGACTGGGAGGCAGCAAATGGCTGCAGGAACTAGGACACCCAGTCACACACACCCACTGACAGACTGCCTCTCCCCACTGGACAAGGGCAGCCTGGGGTCCAACTCTGAGAAAAACACTGCCCTCCAGCACCCTCTCCAGAGAGAGAGAGAGAGAGCCTCACCTTGATAGTGAAAGCAACTTGGAGAGGTCCCCTTCTCCCAGCCAGCCACACGCGCTTCACCTTGCTGCAGGCTAGAGCTGCCAAGGAGCAGTCAGTGATGTCTGTCTTCTGCAAGACGAAGACACATGACAGGAGAGTGGGATGAGGTCAGATCCGGAGGGAGCAAGAGGAAGGCACAGCCTCTGAAGGTGAAAATTCAGCAGAAAAGCAGGCTGTACATACAGAGCCTGGACAAGGATGGAAAACAAGTCATCCACCTTTGCACAAAGCTATTTGCACAGCCAGACTCATCACTGAACGTACTTTCTGAGGCTATCCCATGCAAGAGGTAATGAGCCAACACCTCATGAGATTGCCCAGGCCATTCGCCACATGCAGGTTAACCATGGGTCTAACAGAACAAAGCCTTCCTTTATTTTGGAGTGCTTGTAGTTGTTGTTGGGTCATTTCCCATTTCAGGATATACAGGCTCCTAGGTGAAACCCACTAGAATACACTGCTTAAATCAAGGCCTGCCTGACCCAGGCAGCTCCAAGCACAAGCACAAAGAACCACGACTTGTTGCCAGAGCCTCCAATTTGTATTGTTGTTTTTTTGTTTCTTTGTTTTTTAATTTAGACATTAATACAGGAAGTTGTTGCACAGCTGTAACCAACCCCATGGCAGCTCTCCAAGAGAGAGCCCTTGCTGCTAACATCTGGGGCAGCAGCTGTGCAGAGCAGCCAAAGCACACCAGCCGCCTGTAGGGGAGCACAGCAGCAGGAGGAGAGGTCCACTGGCTTGGACCAGCACGCAGCAACCAGTGTGTCCAGTGCTGCCATCAGGAGCCAGGCTGCTGCCCACAGCTACAGCAGGAAAAAAAACAAACAGAAGAAGCCTATGGTTTGGTGGTAGAAAAGAACAAGGAGCTCCTCCTTTAATTCTTGTAGGAAATAAAGCTCAACTTTTTAGGTACTAGAATGGCTCCATACTTTTGTTCATACCTTATGGATTGTGAAGCAACAGCCTTCCCTGCTGAAAGAGCCCAAAGGCAAAGAGGGCTCAGGAAGTATACTCTCAGCAGAAACAGATCTCTCTCTTCTAAGAGTTGGCTGAAACCAGAGAAAACCAGCACCCATCCACCAGAGAGCAGCTCTGGGTTACCCTCCACCTTCATAGCACCCCAACTCACCCTGAGGAAATCCAGTGGGGAAAGGAGGATGCGGGCGATATCCAGAGCCACGTTGCCATGGCCCAGGATCAGCGCTGTCTCACAGCTCAGGTCAGGCTTCAGCTGCAGGGAGCAAAAGGCCCTTCCATGAGCAAACTCACCAGGCCTCTATGACATCCATCCCCCTGGACCCACGCCTACCACCCAAATTCCCTTCTGTGGGTCCCCATCTGGCCTGGCCAAAATACGCCGCCAACCTGCAGAGCCAGCTAATCTGCTCTCACTGATGTGCAAATTGTTCACATTTCTACCATCTAAGAAGGATTTAACGTGGTTCTTGCTAATCTTTTCCAATTGCAGGCCTTTCAGGATTTAATCTGGAGCCGGATGTCAGCATTCAGACACAGCATGGGAAGGAAAGGCAGGGAAACAAACTACTGTACTCACATCCCGGTTCTCAGGCAGTCCGTTGTACCAGCCCACAAAGGCTCGGGCTGAGTAAACCCCGGAGAGGTTCTCCCCTGGGATCCCCAGAACCCGGTTGTCTTCAGCACCATAACTCTAGGAACACACAGACAGTCAGAAAAGCTGGCATGTGCAGGGCTTGATACCGAAACACAAGTCTGCCCTTCTGGCAATTGCTGCTGCCAGGACACTCCATGGCTGCCCACCCTCACTCACCAGCACCACGGCATGGTA
This sequence comes from Pavo muticus, assembly GCA_016647715.1. Taxonomy (NCBI): domain Eukaryota; kingdom Metazoa; phylum Chordata; class Aves; order Galliformes; family Phasianidae; genus Pavo; species Pavo muticus. The sequence goes on along the minus strand of JACDJE010000038.1, from coordinate 431,913 downwards.
GGCCTGCTGCAGCTCTCCCACCGTGACGTCCCTGCCCACGGTGACATTCCCATAGTAGGCACAGCGATCTGAACGTGCAGTGTGTGTGAACGTGTTGATCACATTCTGCCAAGATCAAATAAGATCAAACAAGCAACATTATGTTCAGACCACAGCTGGTCCAAGGTCCACGCTGACAGGAGGTTCCCGTCCCCATTCCTCTCAGCCTTGAAATGTTTCTCCCTGCCTTTGATTTGGTTATTGTGAGGCTCTTATCTATCAGCACTCACAGATAACTAACTCGCTGTGAGATAAACAGAGAGGCGACTTGGCACAGTTTCCACCTCCCCTTGTGGAAACAAAAATCTATTTTTTGCACCCATCTGGAGGAGATGGGACCACTTTAATACCTTTAGCCCCTCTGTTACTCAGCCTGCTGTAGGAGAACACCTGTTCCCAAGGTGAGGCTTTGCCCTGTCAAACAACCCCTTCCACTCAGGCTGCTGCCTGCCAGACCCTACTGGTTTCAAGCCTTCCTGAAAGCCACTACACCAAGAGAGGACACAAGGGAGGACAGCAGTCCAAGTCCTTTCTTCCGAGTGACTGAGACTACTCAGCAGAACCACTGCTTTCCCTACAGGTACGACCAGACAGGTACAGCGAGCCTGGCCTGCGCTCACCACTATGTTCAAACATGTGGGCAAGGGTAGGAAGTCAGCACTGACCTTCACTTCAGGGTGATCTGGTGCCACTCCAAAACGGACAAGCCCAAACGGAACAGGCAGCTTCTCATAGATGTCCACTTCTGCCAGGTCATGGTGCTAAATGAGAGTAAAGGTTCAGGAACGAGGACAGAAAGGCCCTGTGAAGCCCAGCAGCTCAGGAGGGACGCACACCGCTTGGGGAAATGCAGGGCAAAAGGGAGTGCTGCACAAAAATCCTGTAGTCAGAAACTGGTGAGGAGAAGAGAAGACATCCTGTTCCAGACTCTTCAAAGCTCCTTTACAAATGAGCCATTACCTGATCCTGCCAGCTCAGACTGCAAGATGCAACAGAGAACATAAAGCCAATAACGGTACCTTTTGGGGGCTCTGTCCTCACTCCCATCCCACAGCCCTGCTTCTATGCTGATCTCGTGGCTGTCTTGCTGGGCAAAAGGCACCAAACACAGCCCCCTCTGTGCTAGTGGACACATCAGGCTGAGATGTGCCAAGAGCCTGAGGGCACCCTGAGCTGAGTCACCTCCAGGTTTGGGCCAGAGCTTTATGCAGATGTTTTGCCTTACAGGCTTTTGTTATCTTTTATTTTTAGTCAGCTTCTTCCTGGAGATTAGGCAGCCCTGAAATCTGTCCCTGAGGCTTAGCAACAGCTATTTTCCAAAATATATCAGAGACATCACAGCACAGTTTAATGATGGGGTTAAGCTGCTGCACACCTCTGGTCAGTACCAGCAGTTCAGTTCTCGTTTCCCATCAGAGATTAGCTCAAGCACTAACACCTACAGCTACAGGGCAAAGGATTACCCTTTTGCCCCACTTCAAGTGGAGAAGGAGTCAGGAAGGCAGGGGATGTCATCTGTGTTGGTGAGCAACACCACCAGACAAATCAGATCTCTGCTGGTTATTTGATTCTAGAAGAGTCATAGAATTCTAAAATCATTTAAGTTGGATGAGGCATTTAAAAGTCATCTATTCCAACCCCAGTGCAACAAGCAGGGACACCCACAGCTTGATCAGGTTGCTCAGAGCCCCTTTCATCCTGACCGTGGGTGTCTTCAGGGAAAGAGCATCCACCACCACCTCTCTGCACAGCCTATGCCAGCGTTTCACTACCCTTACTGTAAAAACTTGTTCCTTATATCCAATCCAGGACTCCTCTCTTTTAGTATGAAACATTTCCCCTTACACAGACAGACCCTGCTAAAGAGTCTGCCTCCTCTCTTATAGCCCCCTTTTAAATACTGAAGGCCTCTCTCAGTTGTCCCCGGAGCTTTCTCTTCTCCAGGCTGAACAGCCCCAGCTCTCTCAGACTATCCTCAAAGGGAGGCGTTTCATCCTTTAGCATCACTAGGTCGTAACTCACAGCAACAAAGCCAGGCTGCGCTTTGGAACAAATGACCCAGGGGCAGCGCTGCCCACCTCAGCCCTCCAGAGAAAGGATGACTCCAGAGGGCCAGGGCTGCTCCAAGCTGCATCAGACCCTGCTGTGGTAAGGCGGGGCGCCCGCAGAACCGCTCCCCACATCCCCGGAGCACCCAGAAGGCTCCAGCCCAGGCTCTGCTACCTTCAGGATGTGCTGAGCCGTGTAGAACCCCGCGGGGCCGCTGCCCACCACGCAGATCCTTGGGGCCGGGGCACGCGAGGACAGCCAGCGCCGGAGGCCTGCGGGGGAGAAGGGACAGAGCGGGTGAAGCCGGTCGAGCCGCGGGCTCCCCGCCCCGCGCCCACCCCGCAGCACGCACCCACGCGGGCGGGTGCCGCCATCGCCTCGCTGGCGGCGGAGCGCAGCCCGCGGCCGCGTTCTCCGTCCCCATATACCCGAGGCGGAACCGCCTCGAGGCCGCCGCCCCTCCCCGAGCCCGCGGCCTTGGCATTCTCGGAGCCGCCACCTCCGCGTCTCCGGGCCGTGCCCGGCCCCCCCGCCTCACTCCCTCACGGCGACCCCTGAGGCACGTGGCTCTACAGACTCTTCCATCGCGCTCCCGGCCCCGCAGCCCGGGCTCTCCCGGTGCCCCACAGCCCAATGCCGCAGCACAGCTCCGTGACCCCTCGAGCCGTGCCCCCTCACCGGCCCCGCTGCCCCTCCAGCGCGCGCCGCCCGGTCCCATCCCGCCTGCCGCCTTCCCGCCGACCAATCGCGAGGCGGCACTTAGCATAAACCCGCCCCCGCGGCACGGCGCAGGCAGCCAATGGAGGCGTGCGGTTGGCCGGAAGGGGCATAGAGAGGAAGGGAGGGCGGGCGGGCGGGCGGGCTCGCTCGGCGCCGTTCTGGCCGGCTCTCTCTATGGGTAAAGCCTCCACGGTACCTTGGGCGGGGCGGGAAGCGGGGTTAGCGCAGCTCCGGCTCTGAATGGCAATTCTTTATTTATTTTCGAGAGCGATGAGCTGCAAAGGTGTCCAGGAAAGGAGAGCTCAGAGACGGGTTATAAAGCCATCCTCCTGGGCAGCAAAGGCCGTACTACCCAGAGCACACGCAACACCCCTTCAAAGGATGCGGTAGCACAGAGCCGCTCCCACCTCCGACCCCAGGAGGGCGACCGTTTCATTTCCTTCTCATTCCCCCTCACAGTGCAGCAGGAGCCCCAGCGCCCAGCCCCGGCCACCAGCCCCATCACCGGGCCCAGAAGATGCTTACGGGTTGTACGGCTGCCAAGGCACGCAGACAAGCACTAAAAGGGCTTTTTAAAAGCAATTAAGATCGATTTCACAGCTAGAAGCTAGTTTTAATAAGGGTAGTAAAAGCCACATGCTTTCTCATCATGGAAATTGGTTCCTGCTGCAGCAGGCAGCTGGCCCTGTGCTCCATTGCACGCTCCTTTTGCACAGTTGCACAGAGAAGAGCAGCTTCCCACAGCTTCAGAGGGCGTTCGTACCCTCAGCATCATTGCCCCAATCCCCACAGTAACAGCACCCACAAAAAGGGGCGGAAAGCAGGGGTGCTGAGCACAGGGCCCAGAAGTCTCCTTTGTAAGCAGAAGCTGAGCATCCCCAGCACTGCCCAGGCTGGAGAGCCACCCCACAGCCCCCCCATGTGAGATCCCCACATTAATTGTTCCAATGACAAAAAGCAGAAATAAAGATCCACTTCAACACCTTGGGCTGAATTTGCCAAATCCGTGTTCCCAGAAGACACTGATTCCCCCCATCCCAGCCAGGTAAAGCACAGTGGCAGTGACACCCCCTGCCCCAAAGCATCTTTCCACAGCTCCTGAGTAGCACACGGTGACATGTCCCCACCACATGCTCCTGCCCAGTGAGGACACAGCTGATGGGGCTTTGCTTTGCTCTTCCCAAGCATGAAAGCAGTGCAGGTAGAACCGAACCCTGTCCATAAGCAGCCTCAGGGGGGCACAACCCCCACTCAGTCCCTGCACAGCACCTGCTGCTCAGCATCAGGACACCGGGAGGAATATTTCCTGCAGCCAGTCGGCCCCGGCTCACTGGATGCCCACCAGATCTGTGATGGGCGGTGCGTGGACCATCAGCTCCTCATAATTCTGCAGGAAGAGCTGGAGCCGGGAGCCATAGGTGTCCTCGTTGTAGGGCAGCCGCTTCTCCTTCAGGTACTGTGACACGACGGGTTTGATCTGTGGAGACAAAGGGACTTTGCATTTGCAGGCTGGGCCAGAGCACGGCCCTGCCCAGAGGAGGCAGCCATCCCCTGTGAGGTGTCGGAGGGCACATCAGCTGCTACGGCTTTGCTGTGAAAATTAAGAGGAAGGTGATACCCAATTGCAGCAATACAGGGAGTTCCCCTGGCACATGCCTTTGTAGAACTAGGATGGATTCCTTAACGAGGCTTTTAATGAGGGTTGGCCCCATGTGCTCCCACTTGTGCCTGTGTTCATCCTCATGTGATGGGGACAGGAGGGACAAGAGGCCACTCCTACCCACCTCAGTGTGACATGAACTGCCCCATTGCAGCCTCCTCACAATAGCTTCATTCTCATCCATAAATCAGACTGAGAATAAGGTGTTATGGGATGGAGATCCCAGCCTTTGAATCTCCTCCAGCCAAGGATAGCATCCCAAATTTTCAATGCATCCCTGGAGGTAACAAGGATGGGCACAACCAAAACTACTGGAGCCCGGCATGGTCTCCAGGTGAAATCATAACAGTTTGCACAGCACTTGAGATGCATCCCATATGGGGAGGCAGGAGGATCCCTACTCCATGCTGTGGCAGGGACTGACTCACCTTGAGGCACATGTTGTCAGACAGGCTGGGGAAGAGGTGGTGCTCCACGTGGCAGCTGATGAGCGAGTGGCCGAAGCACCAATCAAGCAGAGCATTGCGGGGCAGGTTGAGCACACCCAGACTCATCTGCTGAATGCGCTTGGGCTTCCGATCGGCCGCAAACATGGGGAGGCCTATGTGCTGCAGGAGAGGCACGCTGGGTCGCTCCACCCTCCTATCCATGAGCCCACAACGCACACAGACCTACCACCCCCAGGCCCTGTGCCCCCACAGAACCCCAAGCTGTTGTGCCAGCCTCCTCCCTCCAGCCCAGGAGCTGCATCTCCATATGCAAACACACCAACACCCCAGCCCCACAGGCCACAAAGAGACATCACCAGCCCTTCCTGCTCCCCCACCCTGGCTTTCCCCCTGCAGTGCTCCCATTACATCAGCACGGTGGAGATTACAGCCAGAATTGCTCAACCTGAGCTGATGACAGCCTGCAAGGTCAGGCTCAATGCCCAGCACCACTGGGACCTCTTAGACTTTCATTCCCACCTGGAATATGTTGACGTGGATGTAGGGGTGGGCCAGGAGAGCGCGGGTGAGCAGCATGCAGAGCAGGGCAGACCAGGGCGACTGGAAGCCCGAGACGTGGCGCAGCAGGCAGTAATGGCAGCACAGCCCCAGCGACACGAGGCAGACAGTGCGGAGAGCGGCCCTCATCTCCACGTTCCTCAGCAAGTCTGTGCCAGGAAGAGAAAGAACTGGAATGCGGCGGTGGCCCATCCACTCTTTTTCTCCCTTTCTCCCAAACTTAGTGACATGGCTTATCAGGGATGGATTGGGGTTGGACTTCATGATCTCAATGGTCTTTTCCAACCTCATGAGCCTATGATAATGCTTATTTTGGAGGCTGGAGGTTTCCCCATGGCAGGACCCCATCCCAGCATTAAGGTAGGTGCTGGAACACTCAAGCTATAAGATTTGGATGCAAACTCCTCTCTAGTGCCCAGTGACTGCCTTCACTTTCAGCACTGCTCAGGGGGCAGTGCTCCAATAGCCTGTCAATAGCTGCTGGGCTCCTCCCCCCCAGTCATTTCTTGGCACTACTGTTTCTTCCAAGTCACTGCTTTGTCTGCTAGTTGTGCCCCATCCCACCACCATGCACACATCCAACACCACTGCAATGCTCCCACTGACCCACCACCCAAACCTTGCTATGGCCAAATATGCAAATTAAAGGAAAAAAATCTGGGACACTTTAAGCTCATGAGGGCTTTTGTCAGAGCTTCCAGTGCTTGATCGAAGGAGACTCTGAAGCATTTCTGAGCATCAGCAGAAAGGAGAAGTGTGAGTGAGCTCAGCATGCCCAGCTTCCCAGCCCAAGGCACACACCTAGTGCAACCAGGGGGGTTATGATGGGCACGGCGAGCGGCGCGATGAACATATAGATGTAGCGGTTCAGGAAAGGCAGCTTCCAGGTGCTGGAGTCCCCCAGGCCAATGACATTGGTGTAGCCATGGTGGAGCTTCACATGGTTGTAGCTGGCCTGCTCGGCTGTGAATGCTGAGCAGAACTGGGTGAGAGAGAAAGGTCGAGAGGTAAGGGCCTTAAGTTGCACTAGGGGAGGTTCGGGTTGGGTATTAGGAGAAATTTCTTCTCGGAGCAGAAACCATCCCCGCCACTCACTCCCTTCCATGGGTGATATTCCCAGTGCTCAATGGTGAGGTGCTGATGGGGCTTTTGGGGGGGCCATCAAATCACACTCACCTCAATGAAGAAGACAGCCCACACCTTGCCCCAGGACTTGGACTTGGTCAGGGCGTTGTGGCTGGCCAGGTGGCTGCCCTTCACAGCCAGGGTGTGATATCCCACGCCAAGGGTGATGACACCCGCCAGGAAAAGGATGGCGTGGGCTGAACGCAGGCACAGAAATCCTGTGGAAAAAGCCCGGGGCAGGAGCTCAGTCATCACTCCTCTGCTCCACAGCCAGGACTGAGAGGTGTTGCCACACTAACACACACTGACTGCTGCCCTAAACTTGTTTTTCAGACATAATTACAGGTATTTGAACTGCCTGAGCCAGTCAGCATCCCTGCACAGAGCCCTTTGTGGCTGAGCTCCCAGCTGCAATGGCAGCAGACATGGCTAAGGAGGCACCCAGCTGTCCCGACCCCAGCAAGGGAACCTGCACACCCTGACTGCCCGGCTTCAGGTGCAAACCAGAGGAACCCCAGGATGTGGGCAAGAGAGAATAGCCTGCTGTGAAAACCGTGGGGCTCTATACGTTGGACAGACTTGGTGGCAGTTTTGTGCCTACATAGATTTACAGACTCACCTAGGACAGGATATTTCTGGGGATAAATACAGTTCTGTGGTGATTTCAGCAGCCCCAAGTGTTCAAAAGCAGAATCAGCCCAGCGAGTCCAGCCCAGCAGCCCCTAAACCCACCGTTGCTCAGGGCATCCCCACCCAAATCCCATGGGTTTCCCAGCCCAGCTGCTGGGCACACACAGCTCTGTGTGCCACCCGGTCCTCCTCACCCCAGTTCCATTCTGTCACACAGTGCAGGTTTCCAGCGAGGTCAGGGTGCCCCAGCACAGGGCAAAGGGTTTATTGCAGTTTTGTTACAGCTTGACAGGCTGCTAGTAGGCTTCCAACACAAAGTCCCGTGCTCTCAGCATCACCAACGTGAAAGCAGCAAGAAGGCAGCGGGACCCCGATGCGGGGAGGGGGAGGGGCTCTTACCTGCTGGCAGCGCTAGGAGACTGCAGCTGAGGATGCAGATGTCCACGCCGTGCCTCTCCCACCAGCTGCTGCTCCGCACCACCTTCTGCACCCTCTCTGAGAGCTCGGCCATCAGCGCTTCCCCGCTCCCCGCCCGCTGCAGGGCCCTGCGCGTGTCTTCTCCCCGTCCAGAGGTCAAATCTCCATCATCCAGCTCCGGCCACAGCTCCTCATCCTCTGCTATCACCCCCGTCCTACTGACATCGGGAGCCGGATCGTCCCGGTACGGGGTGTCCCGCGTCCCCTCGCAGCCGGTGACGCTGCAGGGATGCTGTCCGCTCCGCCTGGCCGCACCGCTGTCCTCCAGAGGCATCTCCCCGCCGAGCACGGCCGGCGCAGGTCAGTGACACTCAGCGCAGAGCCCACAGCCCCCGCTGCCCCGGCGGTGGACTCGTCCCTCCCTTGTCCCTCAGCCCCCAGCGCTGCCGCCGGGCTCCGCCGCTCCGGCTGAAGGACGGGGGGAAGGGCAAGGAGGGAAAAAATAGCGACAACGATCCTATAACCCCAAAGCCGAGGAGTGCGCGGAGGCGCAGCGCCGGCTCCGCACGCAGCTCTTCCCGACGCCGCGGAGGTGCGGGAGGGAGGAGTGGGGCCGGCCGGGGAGGAGGCTGAATGCAGATGAGCAACCGCAGGAATCCGCCCGCTGCCCATGTCGGGGAGTTCCGGGGACGGGAAAAAGGTGGGAAAGTGACGGAGAGGTACGAGGGGATGCTGAAGGGAAAGGAGCCGAAAGCCAGAAACAGCCCCAGAAAACCCAGGCAGAGTATCTGGGACAGGGCGTAGGGCTTCGTTTCCTCCGGAGCCCATCCCGGGGGGAGATTTTGGGAGGAAATTCCTGGGAGGAAACCGGGGAACAGCGAGCTGCGGAGGAGGGAACGCACCGCACCGCTGTGCCTCCTACTGCGGCACCGACACCCTCGGGGCCCCTCCTCTTTTTCGTGCTGTTTTCACGGGCTTTATAAGAATTTCCTCTCTTTCCCATCACTGCCTTCTGTTTTGTCACCCAGAAATCACAGGGACTGAAACCTCCTGGGACACGTGCACAGACCCCCGGAGCCCTGTGGAGAAGGGCCATCAACCATCACTTCCTCTCAGGGGCACTGGAATTTATTCCTTATTTCTCCTCACCAAAAGCTGCACCATCTCGACAAGGAGGCATTGATCCCCCCAAACCCCACAGCACTGACATCTGCTTTGCTGCACCCGATGCTGGGCTGCCACGGCCCCAAACTGGAACGGGCTCTGGGCTCAGCCGACCCCTGCAGTGACCCGCAGGGAGGTGCGCCTCACCCAGCATTGCACCACGCTGTGAGCCCCAGGGGATTCATGTCACACCCTGGAATAATTAAACAAATAAAATAGAACCACACTCGCTGCAAAAGGGCAGAACCGGGAGCACATTGCAGAGCTGCGGTAAGAGAAAATCTAGCAGCTCTGCAATTGCTCTCTGCTCACCTTGTGAAACAGTTTCCAGAGCCACTAAATGAAACTCAGCATCTGGAGCCCCAGCAAGCCACAGTGGGCAAGTTCAGCACTTCACTTCGGTACAGAGCTCCTTTCAGCACTATCTCATTAGCAGGGGAAGCCCAGGGCTGAGCAGAACCCACACATGGTGCCCATTGCACCAATGTGGCGTTGGAGAACTTTCCGGGCCCATCCTGACCAATGCCTTTATCACTGGAGGAACAGAGCAGGAGTTTATCCCGCTCACAGTGTCACCACCAGAGGACAGTGGCAGCACAGTGAGAAGCTGCTCTGAGTGCTAGAGGGCCAAAGGTGAGCTGCAGCACAGCTAACCACTGCACAAATGCAGGATGGGGCAGGACGGATCCTGTGGCAATGGTGGAGGTGGGGATCACCATCAGGTCCAAGAGCAATGAGAGGCAGCAGGTGAGGTCGGACTATTTGCTGCAAGGATTTGTTGGGCACCAGCACTGATTGGCACCAACAAGTTAATGAATGACCTCAGGTATGCACGGGGCTCCCCGGCTCAGGAGGGAGATGAGCAGCTCTCCTGAATGGCACAGCTCCCTTTGCTGCTCTCCCTTCCCCCCTTCCCAGGAGCCAGGACAGCATCTGACCTCAACAAAGGGGGATTTCCAGTTAAGGACTTGGAGTTTGCAGCCCTAAATCTGCTTCCTCGCTGCCCTGTAAAGATCTATTTTCAAAATGAACTTTTAAACCCTGGTTTACATCTTGTTTTCACTATGTACATCCAAGCCACACAACCTCGCTGACCCCAGCAAGATTTTAGGGATGAAAGCAAAAGATAACATGCCCCCATTCCTACCATGGAAACAAACACCTACAGTTTTGCAGGGAAAGAAAACCACAGCACAGACTCACAAATCCCCCAGCACACAGCAGGACGGCAGAGATCAGCGTAATCCCTGGCTGTGGAGCAACGAGCTGCCAGCTGCCATCGACCTCAGGCAGCACATCACCAGACAGGGTCCCACCAGCACATGGGGCAGAGCCTCCTTCAGCCAAATGGGGCATTCACAGCCCCAAAGCAGCGATCTGGTAGCAAAAACTGCAGCATTTTCACCTGAGGGACCAAAATCTTCATCTCTATTCCACTTACCCCATCAGCACAGCTCAGTGCTCCCTGCGGTCCTTCCCTTTTTTAACACCTGGCTTTAGATGGGGTTTCCTCCCTTTGAAGCTGAACATATGTGGGCAATCAGCTTAATGAGGAATTAATTACCACTATCCCCTTCCCAACAGGCAGAGACTATGTACCATCATTTGCTTGGGGGCTGTTCCCGTTCCTCAAGGAGCAGAGACTCAGGGGTTGACCATCTCACTTCCAAACCTCCCCCTGAGCCCCAGCCCGGGGCACGGGGCTCCATCTGCAGGTAGCGCCCAGCTTCACCTCAGGGCCTCCAAAACCACTCCACGCCCCCCAGCTCTGTACAGTGCTGCTGGGGGAGCAGAGCTGTGAGCATCCTCTGGGCACCCCAAATCTTCCACCCACGGGGTGAAGAAATGTCCTCGGAGCTGCTTGAAAAGTCTCTGCGCAGGCACCAGAGGGAGTCACAGCTCCACCGTACACCTGCACGAGTGGTCATTTTGCCAAAACACTGATGCAGGCGGCCCCAAAAAGGAGAGCGAGGCTGCCGCCCCGTACCCGAGTGCCTCTGTGGCTGCTCCACAGCTGCCCTTGTCCCAGAGGACATCTGTGTCCCTTTGGTGGAAAGGGACTGGGAAGGGGTTGGCCAGGGTCGTTCACTTGCCCACGTGCTCCCAGCGCTGCCAGGACACGGTGAGGCCGTGAGCTTTGCTTCAACAAATAACAGCCCAGCTGTGTGCCAGCACGAGGCGCACATGGGCACTGCAGGCGATGGAAGAGTTCTTGTCAGCACTCTGCCACGCCGGGAAGCGGCTGCATGCCATCACCATCGTGGTCCCCACGTCCCCCAGCTCCGGCATGGGGACAATGGAGAGAACAAAACCCAACACAGCAGGGACAAAGTGGGGTGAAATCATGAAATGGGTGTGAACCAATCGGGTACCACACCAGTTTGGTGGAAATCACCCAAACCCATCATCCCTTCCCAGCCCAAATATCTCCCAGGAACCCGATGTACATTCACCACCTGCCCTGTGGCCACCATTACCAAAACTTCATGATACCTTACCCGGACCATCCTGACACCATTCCCATCCCTATGCCATTCCCAGACCATCCTGATGCCATTCCCAGACCATGTTTTCCATTTTATATATCAGCTGTGAATAAAGCAGCTGTCATCCACCCCCTGCTCCATGCCGGCTTAATTTCAAAAGCCTGGCTGGAGGTGTCAACTAATCACAGACTTCCTCCACTTAGCAGCTCAGGGCGCAGGTGATCATTAGTTTGGGTGCCTCTGCTGTTGCCCCGACCGAAACTGCTTGCCCCCACCCCTTGGTCCCCGGTGTCATCGCATGGCAAGGTGTTACCCAACACAGGGCTCGTTGCAGGATCCGTCCCGCTCCATGAAGCTGTGCTGCCCAGCTCACAGCTGTGTTCTTACAAAGGGGGAACCCTGGGTTCACCACCGCAGCTCCATTTGGTTGCAGAGATTTGGGGCGAATCAGCAGGGAGTTGAGCACTCATTTGACTCACGCCTTCTGCCAGCACCAGATCAGAGAGACCTCTGTGCTGCAGGTCCCCAAAACTAAGCCCAGTTTTCATGCAAACATGGCACCACCCGGCCCTGACCCTCCCAGTCCCCAGGCTAATGGGGTGGCCACACACGTCCCCATGGGCACTACATGGCACACAGCCGCCCACGCGACACTTTTCCCACTCTCTACCTGCAGAGGCTGCCAGCTGTGTCTAGGAACAAGGGACACTTCCAGCCTGCTGGAACAGAGGGACATGGGCAGGGCAGACCCTGCAGGACAGAGCTCCAAGTGTTGGATGGATGCACCCAACTATGATGTATTCTCGAGTCTGGGACGGCACAGACAGCACCGGCCTCATGGACAGCCTGGTGCCACCCTACAAGGTTATTTCTCAAGGCCACAACAGACCAGAAGGGACGCAGCGTAGGACAGCGTACTGCCTGGCACCCACTGCCTTCGTCCCCAGCAGTACCTGGATGTGTCTGGTTGCACTGCTGTGTTTGCTGTGTCTCAGTAACACAGAGATAAGCCAAGGCCTGGCTGGAACCTCTGCTTTGACTCCATCTCTGCTCTGGATGGGATCATGAGATGCTGCACAGGACTCTCACCAAAACCAGAAATAACTGCAGCATGAAAAGCTCCCACTCATTACATGGACACCCCAAACTCTCCCAGAGCAGCCCACACATGCAGCTATCAGCCGGACGAGGAGCTGCTTGGTGTTGTCTCTGTACCTGGGGTGGGCACTGGTGCTCGGCCATGGATCGGTGCCACCCTCGGTGCACTCAGCTCCTGGTGCCATAGCCAGGTGCCACCCGGGCAGAGGGGAAGCGAGGGCATGCATGGCCGTGATGTAATCTTGCCCCGGAGGCCGTCCCTGGAAGGGAGTGAGCTGCCCGGCCGGGGTGGAAAGCCGAGGCGCTGTGTCATTCCTTCAGGCTGGAAATTTGGGTAGGAGCCAAAGGGCTGCCCAGATCACACCAGGCTCCAAGAATGTGTCCCAGTCTCAGCAGGTCTTGCATGCCAGTACCTTAATTCCATCTTTCGGCCACAGAGGGAAGGCAATGGTCAAGGTCAGGGTGGGGGAGAGGGGCTGCTGTCAGCTCCCTGCTCTGCCTGCTGACAGCCCTGGAGATGCGTGCAACCAACACCCTACAAGACTTGTCCATCTCAGGAAAGGGAGAGTTGGGCTGAGCTGCCCCCAGCCCACTTCTCCATGGAGCAGCCCAGATTCTGGGGCAGGGCAGCCCACCAGAGCTGACTGTGTTTAATGTGGACGCTCGGATGCACTTTGCCAGCCATAGGGATAACTCACGCACCGGCTGGCAGGGATTTCATCAGCACGGCCAGACCCATACAACCAGTTAGCTTGGAAAAACAGGGACAATTCTAATGACAGCTTTGGAGCAGTGGTGCTCTGGGTCCCAGTGCTCTGCAGGAACATCTGGCAGAGCCTGTGGGAAGCTGTGGGGCAGCCTCGGCTGCAGGCCCAGCCCTGTGCAGGGCGAAGGAGACATCCCCAGCTCCCATGTTTTGCAGCTCCTAGGAATACATGAATAACACAAAACTGCTAAATTTTGCAACTAGGGTTGCAGAACCGCCCATTCTCCCCAGCCCCAGTTCTCTAGCTTTCCCCCTAGAGCTGTTGCAGGCAAATGCAAGTTGCTGTGTGCTAATCCCAGCCTGAGGAACTGGGAGCCACCCTGACCCAGGCAGCATTGTGACTGGATTATACCACTGGCTTCATCCAGAGCCGGCCGGGATCGGGGTCAGCTGCAGCCGCCATGCTCAAGCACTTGGCTGCGGGAGGGCCAAGTGGGGCAAAGTAAAGAGGGAGGAGGCCCAGGAAAAGAAATAGGGCTCAGAATAGAAACCAGGTTAGGGCTACACTGTGGGTGGCGGGAGCAGGTATTGCTGGCTGCCATGCCAGCCCTGGGGACCGCAACCTCCATGCCATCCTCAACAGCTCGGCCAACATGATGCCATGGGAGCGTGGCAATGTAGCAGGCTTGAATGGCCTCCACCCTCGGATTTTGAGAGTCTTCCAGCTGGATGGCACAGGGGGAAAGAGGCCGCAGGAACCTGGGCACAAAAGGGATGAAAGCTCAGCCCTGAACCAAGCCTGAGTGCTGGGGCAGCTGGATGGTGGAAAGAGAGAATTGAATAGCAGGGAAAAAAAATCATCAGATATTTTTTCTTCCTTTCTTCCTGAATGGGAGAAAGAACAATCAACAATGAGCCAAGCGACGCTGATAAGCCCGACCTCCCACAGCGTGCCGGCGGGGCTAGCGTCACCGGGCTGGCACTGCCCCGAAGCACTGCTGGCTCACACGGTGACATCGGCACAGGGAGGCCAATGGCACCCCACGCACCACATCTGCCAGTAAGCACAGGAGCTGATCCACAGCCATGGCCCTGCTGGGCTGCAGCCAGCTGGAGCTGGGCAAGGGTATGGCATGGAGCTGATAGGGGCTTTACCGATAAAGGCTGGAGGCAGTTCTGGGAATAGCTGCCCACCCCCAGCCCTATTCCTGAGCACGATATTGCCTTCCGGCACAGCGTAGGTGACGTCCTTGGGAAGCAGGGCGATTTGCTGGGAGGGCAGTGACTAAGGGGTGAGTTCTGTTGGAAAAAGGGGTGAAGCTGAACTCTGTGGAGGTGATAGGAAGTCCCCTTTGAGTGCATAGGACTCAGGCTGCTCAGGGAGCTGTGGCTTTCCTGAGCCGTGGACCACCCTGGGGAAGCCAAGTGTGTCATCCAGGATCTATCCATCAGCTTCAAATCATGAGAAAACTGCTTCCATAAAACCCAGAAGGATGAATGCTGCACATTACGGCAAACACCATCCCCATCACCTCTGTTTCTCCCAGACACCAGACTGTCGGTGTCCCCTCTTCATTCCATGTTGCTCCATTCCCAGTAAATCAGGGGAAGGACAGTGTTAAAACGGTGCTTTCATTCAGCCCTCAGAACCAGGACCCATTCACTCCCCAGCAGCCCAAAGACTCCCAGGAGGCCCCCACAGCACCCAGGAGGCACCCACGGCACCCACGTCACACACAGGCGAAACCAGTCCGTGTAGGGGACACATCCCCAGTCGTGGCACTGGTCCTGGCCGGGACAAGGCAGACTGAGCCCATCGTGCTCCTGCCCAGGGAGCCAAGTGAAGCCGTGGGCAGGGTGAGTAATGCCCTGGGCTGGCTGCCTTGAATACTTGGGGCTGATCTATCGCCTGCATGCCAGGAGGTGATGACCGCTGGCCAAGGTGTGGATGCCTTCCTGGAGCTCAGGGCCACATCCCAGTGTCGCTGGGAACTGCTTGCGCTTCTGTGCCATCACCCATCCCCTTGCTCAAAGCAGAGCCTCCAGCCCCCAGGCAGGACTCTGCTGTCCCCCACATCTGCCCCCCCCAGGAGTGGCTCTTGGGGACACGGACACCACCACACCTCCCACCAAAGCCACTCTTTGCTCTCCCCATCCATCCCTCTGGGGATCGCTCTGGATGTGACTGAGCCCCAGGGGCTGCTCAGCCCTCGCAGGCTCTGCCCCACAGCAGGAGCAGAGCTGTGGTCACAAACACACCGGCGCTGCTGCCGGTATCCTGCCTACACTGTGTAACCTCTTACATCAGAAGGCACCTGGCCAGCTCCTGCCTCCCGCTTCCTGCCTGCACCGGCACCGCAGCAGCTCCCAGGGCCCAGCACTCACAGTCCCGCACCCTAAGGATCCTCCAGGTCCATGGGGTGTGCATGGGATACCCAGTCCCCACTGGGACAAGAGAAAGGTGTCCTCCCCCTCAGGGCACGCGCACAGCAGCCAGCCCTGGTGTCTTCTGAAAGCACAAAAGAAAAAGAAAGGATGTCTTAATTCAGTATTTAATTTCTTTTCTATTTTTAATTCAAGAAACTTTGATATGGGGATAACGAGCTGGCATCTTCCTCAAGCATGGAAACCCTGGGCCCTGCATGCTTTCCAGACCCACACAGATGGGTTATGGGGCGCTGAGGCAGCAGGGCAAAGGCATTCTGCATTGGGTAGGACAGTGCCAAGAACAGCACACATCCCCTCGTTTCCCCTTCCCAGCTACGAATTATACGGAAAACTCCCCTTGAGATTTTTGCCTGGAGGTGCAGTGGGCAGCCAGCTCACAGCATGCTCTGGGGCTGTGCAGGATGCATGGAGCACACGCTCAGGGTCCATGCATGTGTTAGCAAGTGTGGCCGAGCTCAGGGCATTACCCGCTGTTGTCCCCCGGGCCTTTTGATCGTCCCTTGTGGGATGCAAAGCACTGCATGGTTTGCCCCCGACTCCCTTATGTAAGAGTGGTGGGGATCAGCCCTGGTTTGTAGGTCAGAAAATGGAGGTGCAGGGCAGGTAAGGGATTGGGCTGGGTCAGCTGGTGAGTCAGTGCCAAAGGAGGGACCGGCGCGGCGGAGGCTTTATTAGCAGCTGAGGGGTGGAGCGAGGCTCCCAGGCAGGCGAAGGCACAGCTGAGGCACAGCATCGGCCCATCGGGGTCTCGCCCTCTCGCCTCGTGTCCCCACACCCTCAAATCCCCGACCGCCGGCCATGCAGCCCCGCTGCACCCAGTGCCACCCCTAAGGGCATCGGAGCTGCCCGCGTCTGCAGCCCTGCACCTCGACACGGCCACAGCAGTGCCAGGACACCAGGGATGGAGCAAGGTCAGTGAAACAGGTTTCTCCTCCTCCGTCCCTCGAGCACAGCGCTTTCATTTGCCCTTCCCTGCGCAGGCTGGGAGCTACGGACTTGTTGACAGTGGCTCTCGTTAGCTCTGTTATTGAGCTGGGATGGGGCTGGACGTAGCGGCACAGACAGCGAGCGGTCGCCTCATGCGTGTCCCCATCTGGGTGTCTTTGCTGCGGCTCTTCCTCCAGATTCTCTGTGCTTGGAGACCCCCGATGTGGGGAGGTGGGTTCTGGAGGACCAACCTCCATGCCATGGAGCTGGGCTGCAATAAGGCTGTGGGGCTGCCTGAGCATCTGGTGCCAATGCTGGGGACTGGGAGTGGGGCAAAGGATTGGGGTCATCTGGGAAGGGCTGAACACAGTGCCTAGGACAGGAGCCAGGATCCTTCCTCTGCCCCATTCCGGGTTTTTGCCACCCCTCTGAAGTGCTCCCACTCTCCTCTGCATTTCTCTCCTGCGCCTGCTGCCCGTGTGCACAGGGATGGGGACACACAGAGGCAGCATTCCCAAAATGCAGCCTGAGTGAGCTGGGGCAGCACCCCACAGACACAGCAGGTTTGGCTGCAATGCGGCCAGGCCAGGCAAGCTCCAGTGAGACAATGGGACGGAAGCAAAGGGGCACTGAACCCAGCCCGACCCGTCCTCACACCACCTTCGGGGCGCGGGTCCCTGAGCAGGGCAGGGGTCCCTGCACTGCAGCTCAGCCCAGGAACTGCAATGGGGGACAGGGAGAGCCGGGAGGTGATCTGCTCTTCCTTCTGGCACCAGGCAATGCGTGCAAGTTGAAGCTTGGTGTGCTGCACTGGGGAAAATTGTTTCTGGTTGCTGCTGAAGTACATCTTAAAAGGTTAAAGAATTCCCTGCACCCCCCCAGCCTCGTACACTTCTGCAGAAACAGCTGTGTACCACCTCCACGGGGATTGAGCAAAGTGATCACAGCCACAACTCCACAGCTGCAGAGCAAATGTGCTGCCATTGCCACAGCAAAGCTGAAAATCTCAGATCAGGCACATGGTTATAGCTGGGCTCCCATGCTGTCCTCTGCAAGGCAGCAAATTCAGGCTGCACCCACATACAGCCAGTGCTCTCAGCCCTGCTCTGGCCACGAGTAGAGGTGCTGGGATGCAGACATTGCTCTGCACCAATGTGGCCCCACTTCCCCAGCATGCTCCATGCCATCCCCCAGCGCTCCTCCAGAGCAAGCTGGGAACAGCACTACTGGGGAGCTCACTCAGAGGGAGAACCCACGTTAGCGTTTACGAATTGTGTGAAGCAGACCTAGAAAATAATTTACTGTCTTCATGCTCACAGGTGCAACCCCAGCACCTGCATGGCCAAACCCAGCCCCAGCAAGAGGGGTGGCATTTGGGGCCACATCCAGCCCTGTGTTCTGATGGGAGCAAAGCCTTGTGCAGAGGGTGCTCTGTGTTGACTCCCCACAGTGCTGCCTCCATCCCGGCCGTCCCCTCCCGTCTGCACACCATGTTACTCAGCTGTCCGGCCAGGAAGTGAATTCCCAGCAGGATGGGCAGGAAATTGTTAAGCAAATGGTGTGCAATGGTGCACGCTGGCCTGGCAGGTCGCTGACCCCAGCGCCGCTCTCCGCCTGGCACTGCCGTTGGTCACGGGCTCCAGTGTGCAGCATGACACAGGGCTGGGGACTGAGTGCTGCTGCTGCCTGGCCTCCAGGGGTCACCTCCAGCTGTGAGACCAACTTGGTGTCCCACGGCCTCTCCTGGCTTCCATTTTGGTACCTGGGAGTTAGGGATGCTGCATCTTCTGCACCTTCGGGGTAGGAAAACACATGCCCAAACATAGGGGCTTGTTTTTGCTGATTTAGCATGGAGAGCAGCACAAGGAGGGCTGGTGTTTAGGGCCTAGGGCATAAAGGGATGTGGATTCATGGTTCCCTGCTGGGTCTGGTCACCCCAGCTGCAGTGGCTGGTGTTTGCTTGCAGGCAGCATGGGGCCAGGACAACCTGCCTGCTGCCTGGGTTTCTGTTTGGGAGGGTATGGAAGGATGTTCTCCAGGGTGTGCCAGCCCTGGCCTCCACCCTGCTTTCACAAGCACCCACTCCAAAAGGAGCTTGTTGATCTTGGTTGCAGAGGAGATGCAATTAGTAGCGGTGAGATTTACCTGCCAGGGCCTGGCTGTGCCAGGGGATGGGGGACAGCCATATCCCAGCATCTCAGGGATGAGCAAAGCTCAGCTCCATCCCCAGCCCTGCGAGATGCAGCAACCCAGGGTGAGCCGCCTGCTGCGGGACTGAGGGGCACCGGGATGGGCACATGGAGTATCCTGCTCTGCAGTGCTGTGGGAAATGACACGGTGGGAAATCGAGGAGCCACGGCCAGACACCACAGCAGAGCTCAGAGAGAATCCATGTCACCGCTCGGGTTTGGTCCATCCCTGCAGCTGTGCAGGTGACCACGCTGGTCTCTGGGCACGGCAAACTTGAGGGCCTTCCTGGGTCCTGTCTGTCCCGCGGCACTCGGCGGCACATCGCTCCTCAGCTCAGCCGTCCCAGCAGCTCTCTGGAAGAGAGCCAAGTCGGGAGAGCGGATCTTTGTGTTCCTGCAGCCTGACAACAGCAGCCACTCCGCGTCCCCGCGGCGCGGCCCATCGCGCTTCCCGGGCCGGACCCGGCAGAGGGAGCTGTGACACCGGGAGCTGAGCACCAATGCATTAGTGCTTATCGGACTGGGCCCCGCTGCACCCAGCTGTGGCGCCCACAGGTGCTGCCCCAGTCCTGGGAAGTTCTGGGTGAAATTCCAGGCTCAGCTCCTGTCCTGCAAGGACAGGACAGACACATTGCCCGCGTGGGACAGCCATCCAACCAGCGTGTTGTAAGGCAGTGTCAGCAAAAGGCAACAACCCAACAAAACAGCATCTTCGTTTCAGATCATCACGCTTCCCACAGCACAGATCAGTCTCATGTACACGCTGAGCTCCACTGGCAGAAAGCAGGGCTGGCAAGTCTCAGCTGAACAACTCCAAACCAGTGTAACCAAAACTCCCCTCCAAACCACCTCATCAAACAATGGACCGAAGCAACCAAGGACCAGGAGACACAGCTCCACAGCTCCCTGCTCCTCTACCCAGTGCCCCAAATCAACCACTTGCTCAAGAAAGAACAGACGTGATTATTTATTTTGGGTCCCTTTGAAAATACCATCATACTGCTCCTTCCTTTCATGGCTTTGCGTGGTCTCAGACCCACATGCATTCCTCTGGTGAGCAGGGGGGGTGGCAGCTGCCCAGTCCCATCCCAGCAGCCGTCCTCCACTGGGTACCGCTGGGAGCATCTCACGGACGGAGCAGAATGAGGGAACAGGAGGGCAGGGCACAGGGATGGACGGGGATGGCTGCAGCTTTCAGCTGCCCCAGGAAGAGTCTCTGGCTTGTGATTTCTGGCAACTTAGAACTGGGTTTGTTTCATTAAAAAAAAAAAAAAATAGTAAAATGCTGCTGCTGCTATCTGCAAAAGGAAAGAGAAAAGCCTGTCAGCATCCTGGAGGTCCAAGACTGAGCTGTGCTGGAAGCCGGAAAAGCGAGCAAGAAACACACAGATTTGTGAAGGATCAGAAGCAAAAGGAGCTCGGTGACTGGGGTGCCAGCAGACGTGACAGCAGGGACACTCATGCCAGTAACTTCAGTTCACCTCAATGGCAAGCATGCAGGCCTTCAAACCAAGCCAAACAAACTCTGGAAAGGCCATAAAGTAACAGCTCCAACTCAGGTAACGCAATCTCCAAAGATCTCTGAAGATCTGAAGTTCCTGGGGAAGGATTGCCAATGGCACTGGGCAGTGCGCTCAGCCTGCTCCCACTGGGAACCATCATTACTTCTTTCAAAAGGTGAAGAGTCAAGGCAAGCGTGAGTGTGGTTGGAAATCCTAGCTAGGGGACTCAGAAGAATCAGACCACAGAGCAGTCTGCATTCATAAAGGTTATGAAACAAAGCAAGGACTTCACAACCTGCCCAGCCACAAGGGCTGTTGAGTAATGAACTAATGCTATCGCCACCTCTCTGAACTCTCATCATTTCCACACAAGCAGTAATTTGCTCACACACAGAAGCACTGAGGTTACCTGGACTCCTACTTTTCCAAGTGAGTTGAAAAGCAGACCTTACATTATCCAAATCTCCACCCGCTGAAAGGTTTAATCGCCCAGTGGCCCCATCTCCTACTTACAGTTCAGTGTCTACAATAACATCTGGCCTCTCCAGAGTCTGCCGTCTCCTCTGGATGGCATCCACAATCTTTTTCCTGGGGCCCAATGGGATGTTGATGCTCTTCAGGTCATCATCTGAACATAGCATAAGGGCCTCCAAGTCGATCTTTTCCTTCTTCAAGATAGAGATGAACTCAAACATGTGCAGGGAAGCCAGGAAGGTCTCCAAGGGGCTGGTGTCTGGTTCGTCATCGTCGTCGAGGCCCAGCTCCACCTCATCCCAGGGCAGCTCCTCCGCGTTCCTCTCCTGCAGACTGTTGGCACTGCCAATGCTGTCGTTGAGACTTGGCGAGCGCTGCAGGCTGCTGCGCAGTTTGACACCTACCCCATCCGCATTGCCCTCCCCCAGCACGCCGCCGTCCTCGCGGCCGATCCCGAAGAGCCCACTGCTGACATAGTTGCGCCGGAACACCATGGTGCCCAACCCGGGGCGGTTGAACAAGGACTCGTGGCCAGAGTCGGTGCTGACTTCTGAGTGGGCCGAGTCCATGTGCAGGCCCGGGTCGCTTATGGCACGGGAGACGTTGTCCTCGTCGGTGAGGAACATGTCCCGGATGTTCCGCCGTGTCCACTCCTTGGGGCTGGCGTATGTGCCCTGCTTCACAAACATGACGTCGTTCCCCAGCTGCAGGCCGGACAGGGACCGCACGCTTTTCCTCCCGTCCTCGTAGATTTTGAACGTCCCTTCCACCTGCTTCTTCTTCTCCAGCTTCTTTTGTATCTTTGTCTTTCCCTTGGCTGTGCCGTGGATGGTGGCTTGTGAGTATGGCAGCGAGGTCACCATGGACATGTGTTGGAACTTCTTGCTTAAGGTGCTACTCGAATAGCTGGAGAAGCTCATGGTGTCTGAATTATCCAACATTTCCTTTCTGTACCTTTTCTCCATCCTTTCGTGGTGCTTCTTCTGCAGCTTCACACAGTCCTTGATCCTCCGCTCGGCGTCCCGGAACGCCTTGTCCTTCAGCTTGCTCACCAGCTTGGGGTTGAGGCTGCTCTGCTTCGCAGCAATGGAGTCCAGGTAGCGCACGCACTCCATGTGCCCCTTCATGGCTGCCATGTCCAGCGGGGTGTGGTAGTCATTGTCCAGGCACCAGATGTTGGCCCCAAAAGAGATGAGGAAGGAAAGGCAGTTCAGGTGGCCGTTGGCTGCTGCCAGGTGAAGAGGTGTATTCCCCCAGATGTCACATTTGTCTGGATCCCCCCTAGACAGCAAAGAAAAGAAGTGTTAGCACGCTGCCTCGACTGACAGACTCTGCTGAGAGATGTCCTAAAGAATGAGCTATTGAGGGCATGCAGGGCGAAGCAGTACCTGCACAATGGATCTTTTTCTCATCTCCCACAGCCTAGTTTTAAGTCTTTTGATGGGGTGTGCAATGCCATGGAATCACGTGCCTGACAGACAGACCTACAGTAATTCCCATGACTTGAATTTAGCTCTCAGGAGATTCGTGTTTCTGCATCAAACCAGTTTTTGGAGTAAGACAGGTCAGGTTCTGATTAGCCCAGAACTGAGACGAAAGTCTGATTCCAGCTCAGGCCTCAGAGTTTCCAACCTCAAACTTACCACTAGGCGTTATTCAGATGCCATCTTCAAATCTTCATTCAGATTCCACAGAGAGACATCCCAAAATGCCCCTCCATATACCCCATATACCCCTCCATATACCACAACCTAAGGGACTCCATGGCATCCCACCACAATGGGAACACCACCACAAAAGGGCCACCCCACCCTCAGCACAGGCTCTGAACGCCGCGCTGCACCTTTGCACCTCCCTGCTATCCATGCCGGGGGAACCCAGAGCAGCAGAGGGCACGACTTCAGGAGGGAACGAGGGCAAGGCTGTGGCACTGCCTCGAGGTTGGGGTTCTGGGGGGGGTTGCCGTACCATGCGTGGTTTCCATTGCACGTTGATATGAGCACATCCTAAGAATCCAGTTTCAGAGAAAGTGCAGATAAGGTTTCTGCACTCCTCAAGAGTTGGACACGTGATTAACGCCATCAATGCTTCTTCTCGCATCGTGCCCTGTCCTAGCTGCACTGCTGGGGCACAACTTGCCCACACCTCCTGCCTCCCTTGATGGGACAGACATGAACACAGGACTTGGGAGACTTTCATCCTGCCATTCCTCTGTATCTATGATCTGCTGAAACAAGAGATGGCTCACACCCCTGCTGGCACCAGCTTTCACTCCAGCGTGCACGCTAATGATATGCAGCCAGCAGTACCTGTCAACAGTGCACTCTCCTTCATGAGCATGGATAAGGCAAAGCTTTCTGTGAAGGCTGCATGGTTCCGTGCAGCTCCTGCCCCGTTTCCCTCTGCCCTTCCCCATGGGCTCTGTGGAAACCCGGCGTTGTCCCTTCACCACGAGGTTCCCGTTAAGCAGCAGCTGGTCAAAAGGCTCAGAACTGTGTAAGGGAACTGAGCACCACAAACCCTACAGGATTTATGTATTCAGAGATTTTGACATCTCTCATAGAAGCAGAGAAAGGCTGCAAAGATGAGGGGGCTGAGAGGAGGAAGGTGGTGAGGCTGCGGGGCTGAGGAAGCCATCAAGGCACCAGGAGAGGTCCTGCAGCAACGCTGAGCTCCCAGGAGTGGTAACTCCCCAGCCCTCCTTCCCACCCCTGTAGTGACATGTCCAGGCTGGGAAATTCATGGGCAGGATAAATATTTGATGATTTGCAAGAGAGGAGTAAATTATTGATGCAGCTGGATTAAAGAGCCAGCGAAACTGGAACTGCTGGGGCTGGTGGTGGGGTCCAAGGGCACGAGAGGGGCCGCACACGTATGGGAATCTGTGATTCGGACGGGACTCGGCGGTGGGCTCAGATGGATCAGCCTTGCTGCCCAAGGCAAGGGCATGGATGCTTCACCATAATGTATCTCTCATGTCCACCCGGTTTGGGTGGCAAAGAGCAAAGCCAGAAAGGTCCTGGGGGATTCACGTCCGAAGGTCTACTTTGCTCATCCTCTCATTGCCTCCAAGAATAAATGAGGGGAAAGATCACCAAACCCAGCTTTCTCTGGACACTTCCACTGGCTAGAAGCAAAACTTATAACGCAGAATTAGATCCCTAGGTCCCTTTGTCCCATAAATGTCTGCCAGAGGCACTAAAAACAAGGAAGAAGCAGTGCTGACTCGCAAAGTGGATGTGTTTGATCCGGATAATAATGAGCCCTCCCCCCGGAGGGTGCCCGTCTGCCCAAAACTTCACCTCCAGGGCACTGCGCATCGGCAGATGCTGACTGCAGGGTCCACTAAGTGGGAACACATTTTAATAACAGGTGTGAAGCACAGCGCTTCTCAGCTTCAAAGTGTTTTTGAGTGCTGAGTCAACTCCCATAATCATCACTATTAAAAATGCTGTTAATTGAGCTCCTTGGGTGGACGTGTGCATCTCCTGAGTCACCGCGTTCTCCCCGTGACGCGCACGCTCACTCCCTTCCTGCCGGTTTTCCCCTTCCACTTCTCCCCTGGGACCCCAATTAGCCCGGGATCTGCCGGCACTTACACACGTCCTCCCCTGGCCACATGCGCGGAGTTCCTCCATAGCAAAGGGCTGGCTCATAGCACACTCAGGTGTGGGAAGGAGTGGGGCCTCTGACTGGGATGCAGAGTAACCCTGGGTTCTGCAAAGCACGTGGCAGTGTTTTGTAGGGAGAGCAGAAAATCATTCACGGCTTGAGGAAAAACCAACCAGCTTCAGGGCAATGACGCAAGCAAAGCTTAGAAACGAGCAGAAAAATGAGCTTGGGACCCAGCACAGAGCCTGAGGTGCTGCACTGCAAGCTTTGCTGAGTCAGGGATTCAGCTTTTGTCCAATGAGTTCAGGTTCCACAAACCCAGCACCAGATGCTCCACGTGAGGTTCGGCTCAGGGCTGTCTGTGGCACTGATCGCACTCCATCCCACTCCTGTGCTGACCTCCAGGCTGCACCTCTGAGCCCCCCACTGCCACGGCCACAACCACGGCCACAACACACAGCACTGCCTGTGGATCTGTACAGCAGAGAGATGTACCCCACAGCTCTGTGGGCTCCCCCAAGCCAAGGAGGTGCTCCCAGCAGAGTCCTGCAGCCCCTGGAGATCTGGAGCTGGACTGACGCCCATCACTGCCACAGCAGTGCGTAACAGACCATGCTGAAGAATGACCGCCTCTGAAAATCTGCAGCAATAAATGCCAGCCAGCCTCTTTTTCCATCCATTGTGTTAATTGAGGTTTTTTCTTCGCTGGAGCCCAGCCAGGAGGAACAAAAAGGCTTTTTGTGTCGCTAACAAGAAGGATGAGCACTGCTGTCCCCTCTGCCCATCCCCTCCAGCAGTGGCACTGAGGCAACGGTCCTTTGCAGCATCTTTCCACTGCCCAGCACTGGTTTGGGGCACTGGGCACTCTCAGGCGCTCCCAAGATCCCAAATCTCCCCTTGCTCTGCACCATTTCCCCTCCCCAGCATGCCTGACTGGGAGTTTTTCCATTCCTCAGCACAGGATGGAGGGGTGAGGAGGTTTTGCTGCTGTGTGCGTGGTGCTGGGCATGCAGAGAAGGATGCCTGCTTTGCCCTGTCATCCATCATGTAAAGGGCACCGTCCCTCTGCCGTGCTATTTTTCCTGTCAGCAGCAAATGTATATCAGGCCATTAATTAAACAGCAGCCGAGCTGCGCTCAGACACATCCAGCAGGATTTAATTTAATGTGAATTTATAAAAGAGGCTCCTGTGCAGAACCATAACCCTTGAGCTTGGTGGAGGGCACAGATATGTGGGTCAGCACCAGGCAGCCTTTGGACCCATCCCCTTCCAGCAGGGCTCCTGGCTGTCAGAGCATCTTCAGAATCCTTTCCAGCAGCAGTACGTGCTCAGCCGAGTGGCAGCCCAGGGCATCCCCTCCTGGGTTCTGTGCTCAGAGCACGGTATTGCCCTCTCCCTAATGGACATTCCATCCTGAGCTTTCCCCTGTTGTGCCTGGCACCAAAGGACTTCTCCAAATGGATGTACACAGCCTTTTTGGCTCTGAATTTGAAGAGAAAATGCTTTATAGTTGAAGGGCTGTAGTGTGTGATAGAACTCTGCCTGTAAACGCAGCCCTTGGGCCGAAGTGGACCAAAGCATCAGGAGATGCTGATCCCAAAACAGGAACAGCGGAGATGTAGCTGATCACATACGAGAGAGCAAACACAGCCCAGGGTGGGCACAGGCAGGGAAGTGCCATCCTAGGATCTGACAGATGCCTTTAGATGAGATGTTCAGCAAAGCTATGCGGAATGAATACTGACGTGCTCCTGGAGGAGGTGAGGGAGGAAAGGTGAGGGAGAACAGGGGATATCAGGAAGGAATCAGGTGCAGCACACCTTGCTGTAGCACTCACCTTGCACAGCTTCACCCCTACACCAAAGCACAAAGCCCTCCTGGTACCAATTCCCTCCCTTTGTGCACCCACACCAGCAACCCTCAGACCTGGCAGCCCCAGCATCCCTGCTTGGGTGGACTTAAACCTGCCCCCAGGTAATCTGCTCCTCAGTTTCCTGAGCTCCAGGTGCAAACCAGGCTGCTGGTGGGGCACATCCTGACCCCGCTTTGGGTAGGACAGGCAAGCATCACTTGCTGCCAGCTGGCACAGCACACATCCCTCCTCCATGCGAGCGTTTTGTGGGACAGAGGAGTACTCATTGTCTCTGTCCCCTCATTCAGAAGGGCTGGTTTTGTGGCAGTGACCCAACGTGCCAACGTTTCAGCTCTGCCTGTCCTTACAGGACCTGACTCAGGGCTCCCACAGGGGGACACAGCCCTATCTGGGAGCTACAGGGCAAAGGGTTGGTTATAGGGTCAGAGAAGCTGGAAAAACCCAGAGTGGGCATAGAAGAAGGAGAGAAAAAATAACAAATGGGGGACAGGAGTGAAGGTGATATGGACAGCAACCATCACTTTGTAGGACAACTGCACAGGGAAGGGGAAAAGCCGTGGTCTGCACTACTCTGCCGCAGGGAGCCGCGCACCCTCCAGCACTCACCCTCTGCTGACGATGAGGCGCAGAGCATCCAGGTTGCCATGGTAGGCGGCCCATAGGGTGGGGGTCATGCCATCCTCGTCTGGCGAGTTCAGGTCCTTCTTGGTGGCTTCTTTCAGCAAGTCCAGGTAGCCGTCCCGGGCTGCTCGGTGGTACTGGTCGTTCATGGCGTGCAGCGGTCCCCGGGAGAGCACATGGGTGCACAGGGGGCTCAGGGAGTGGGCATGGGGAAGGGGAGCTGCCAGGAGGGCCCCGTCACCTCGTGCAGCTCTGCCCTTAGCAGGACACCTGAGAAGCGCAGGCAGGGAGGCAGGGACTCCTTCCAACCCAGCCACACTCTCCAGGGCTTCCCCTGGGTCCTAAACATCCTCTGGCACCTCCGCCAGCTCCGCAGCACAGAAGAAGCTTCAATTAAGCAGCGTTGCTGCACCAGGCTCAGCCAAGTGCTGTGGATGTGGGGTCTCCCTGAGACAGCTTGCCAGGTCTGAATGTCTCCTAACAGAGCAGGCAGAAGGTATGACGAGCTGAATCCTGCCTGATGCCCCACGCACCTGACCTCAATGCGGTCAGCGGGGGCTGATGAAGCAGCAGTGGGGGCTCAGCCCCATCACAGTGTGGACACGGAGGGACCCCAAAACCACCCTGCTTGTGTCTGAGTACCTCTGCCACGACATGTTGGAGGGGCAACAAGTCCTCCAACACCTTTCATGCTGACACCAAATTTCTGTGGGGAGCTGCTCAGTGCCAGGGAATCTGCACTCACAGGATTACAGGATTCCCAGGCCCGGGGCACCCTCTGCTGTTAGGAGGTGCCAAGATGAGCCCGGATGTTGCCCAAGGCACGTGGCTGTGGCAGCACATTGTATCACCCAGTGAATCCTAACCCCTGGGCCACACCATCAGGGAGGAGGAATTTCTTGCTCCTCTCCATGCTGAGCCCCAGCGGTGCCCTGTGGCAGCGGGGTTCTCTGCCAGCCTCGTGCCTTGCTCCAGGGGGGGCACGGGATGGGCTGGGAGCAGGGTAAGAAAGGGAAGGCAGCCCAGAGTAGCAGTGGGTGCAGTGATTAAGCCTGGGGTGACGGCACTGAGTCCCACCCTCAGGTCCTCTACCACACAACCATCATCACGGATGCACCGCACATAGAGGTATTTCTGCCAGGATCCTTCAGGTGAAAAGCAGCCAAGTAATGCCTGCAATTCATTACTGAGGTTATTTAATAATTCCTGCACTATTACTCGCTACACTTGTTATTACCATACCCTGTGGTGGCTCCCACGGGAGACTGAGAGTGCTGCCCAAGGCAGGAAACACTCCTTCCTCTGTTTCCGCTGTCAGCGCAGCTCCCTGCATGCTGCACTGTCCCTGGAGGCATTCAAGGCCAGGCTGGATGTGGCTCTGGGCAGCCTGGTCTGGTGGTTGGCGACCCTGCACATAGCAGGGGGGTTGGAACAAGATGATCATTGTGGTCCTTTTCAACCCAGGCCATTCTCTGATTCTATGCAGAGTCTGCAGTGCCCACAAGCTGTGCGGAGGCTCTGGACAAGGTGAGCACAGCGTGCATGGAGAGCCGTGCGAGCCCTTATTGCTCCCTGCCCTCTTCTGGGTAGCCCAGCTGCAAATGCTCCAATGGTGCCCACTGCTGACTGCCAGCCAGGGGTTTTCTTGCCATGAGGCAGTGCATCTCATAAGCAGCAGCTCAGTATTGAGTCCCCAAATAAAACCAGCAGGGATCAGTAAAGAGCAGCTGAAAAGTCATCTGTGTTTTACTGGACTTTCCAGTAGGCCCCCTACTCTTCAATCTTTGCTTACTGAAGTTTCCCACTTACTGTGAAAGTACTGGTCATGTGAGCAAAAGGAACGCACCAGCGGGTCCACATCCACCGATTTTTAGGTGGTCCTACATGGAGCCAGGAGTTGGACCTCACGGGTCCGTCCGTGAGCAGCCCACGGCGCGGCGACAAAGCGGTGCCTTCAGCTCCGACTCCTCCGCGCTTTCTGAAGGCTGAACGCACCACGCGCAGCCCTCGCTCGCCGTGCGGGTCCGGGCCGTCCCCGGGAAGGGCTGCGGGCTGGGAACGGCCCTGCTCAGCACGCGGGGTGCGGTGGCAGCCGGTGGGTGGCAGCAGCGGAGCGGCACGGCCGTGTGCGCTGCGGCAGGAGGGGAAACCTCCCGAAGAGGATTTCTTGTCGAGGAACGTAACTCGCTCTGCGCCGCGTCTCCTCGTCTCCCTGCTGAAACGTAACAGTAAAGTTGCACAGAGCCCCACTGAAGGCTCCCGCCCGCCCCAGCCCGCTCCCATCGCAGCTGCTCTGCGTGCTGGGCTCGTTTCCCCTCGAAATGGGAGAGGAAAAGCTCCCAGCGGGCAGCGAAAGGCGATCCCACCCCGAAAGGCAGCGCGTCGGCGGAGGGAAGCAAAATTTCCCGTCCCCAAATGCTGCTCCACTTTTGTGCTAAACCTTCCTCCTCATGGGCGTCGTGGGACGATACTGAGCTGCCCTTGGCAACGAAAAGATACAAACACAACTTTCTTCTTTTTCCTTAAAAACATTCCTGTGCAGGGCAGGCTGGGAGCGATGGAGGGGAATGGCACAGGGTGAGGCACAGGGTTTGCTATGCTTAGTTAACCAGAACACCAAGCCCAACTCCGTCAGCAAAAAGTTCATCACCTGAAGCGTCTTTTCTCAGGGGATGAGAGATGCTGCAGTGAAATTGGTTTGGTTCGGTGGCTTTGCTCTGCCTATGGCAGCTGTGACCCTGCGGCCGAGCGGTCGTGCCACGCTCAGCAGTGCTCTCACCTCATGCCCTCCCCGGGTAAATAACTCTTATCTCCTCATCTCTCATACTTCCCCAAAACCAGCAATTGCCCAAAATGGATCATGTGAGTTTCCCTGAGAAGTCCACGAAGCACTGCTGTCAGCTCCAGACATGGTATAAATCACGGAGACATCCCAGCGGGTATAAATTCTTTGACTGATCGAGCTGCAGCAACGGGTAAACCTCTCCAGCAGCCCGGCGAGAGCAGAGATTGGATTCCAGGCAGCAAAGCAGGTTGGTGCAATGCTCAGTTTGAGCAGTCGCTTTGCTCTGTTTCAGGCTTTTCACAGGGAATTGAGGTGCTGAGCCTGGCGCAGAGGGCTGGCAGAGACGGCTCACATCACTCTTGCAGGAACTGCTGCAAACCAGTGTGACTTTCTGAAGGCTCCCGGGGTTTTCTCACCTTGGCCTTCTCCTGAGCCAGCATGACGTTTTTTCTCAGAACGTTTAGTGGTTGGCATGTAGAAGTCAAACCACATTGGACGTTTGCCTCAGGATATTTGATCTTGGGAGTGCTCTCCTGGTGTCTTTCCAGTATCTTACATCAACAAACATCAGTATATACGTTGCATGGCAAATTAGGCATTGCTTTGTTAAACAGACCTGTTATCTGCCCATGCAAAAGCATCTTAAGCAAGGGGAACCGGGAAGAAATGGTTTGAATATAAGCTCATCCCTCTTCTTGCTCCTCCTGTCTCAGACTTTCGCGTTCCTCTGACACCTTCTCTCCTCCTCATACCTCGTCTCAGGTTGGTCCAGCCCTGGGCTGTTCCAAATGAAGTGACCTCGCTCTCGTGGTCTCTCCCCCCAGCAGCGTTCCCCCTCAGCTGAACCATGACTGAAGAGCCCGTGAGGAAGGACAGCGAGATCAGACGGCCCAACTCCAGCATGGGCTGCGGATCCAAGGACGACAAAGCCAGCCTGGCTTCCAGCCAGACGATGTCCCTCAGCCCGCAGCCCCACCAGCCCTCCGCTCCAGGCTCCAAGGAGGTGTGGAAGAAGGGCGGCCGCATGTTCTCCATCCTGCTGGCCGTGCACTTAGCCCTGCTGGCTTGCACGCTGGTGAGCAGTGGGGCTTTTGAGAGAATTGCCGTGCATGATTACGATGTCTTTTTTCTGCTGACTGTCATGATGCTGATAGTCATCATATGGATTATCTTCTACCTCGTCAGCACCTCCCGGTGCCCAGATGCCATCCTCTGCAAAGACTCCCACGCTGGACCCATCTGGCTGAGAGGTAGGACATGGTGGGGATAGGTCGATGGTTGGACTTGATGATCTTAGAGGTCAATTCCAACCTTAATGATTGTATAATTCTATGAGCAGTTCGTGTGAGCTTTAATTATTACATGAAGGAACAACCAGCTGGGACATGACCTCATTCCCCTGCGCTGGGCTGTAGCATCATCTGCTCCTAGACCCTCAGCTGCCAAGTCTCCCTTTATCCATGATGGCTCTTGGTACTTTATAATACCGGGTTCCTCCCCAGACTTGCAAAACCCGTTATCTCCAGTCAGAGCAGAGAGATGATTTGGATGACTTTCCAAAATCCCTTCCAGCCAAAATTACTTCACATGATTCCATTGGTGCTAAGATGTCTTGGGTGTTGGGAAAGGAAAACTGAGATAGAAATACAGGCTCTCCATGGCAATAGTTCCTCTTCTTCCTTTCATCCATCTGCATTAGCCTATGCTTGCAAACATCTTCTGTTTGGTTCTGGTTCTTCGACAGGAGGCCTGATCCTGTTTGCCATTTTCAGCCTCGTCATGGATGTGTTCAAAATAGGATATTACTCCAGCTTCTACAGCTGCCTGTCTGCAATCAAAATAATGTACCCCATCGTGCAAGCAATATTCGTGGTTGTGCAGGTGAGATGGCTGAGCTGCCCCAGGGAAGAAGCTCCAACCCCAAAGGAAGAGTTCAACAACTGAGGTGGGAATAGGGTTTGGGCATGGGCAGAGCAGAGGCAGTGGGAATGGGCAGAAGGAGCAAAGAAAGAACAGCCAGCACATGAAATGGCCAGGACTATGGGCTAACAGCCACAAAGTGAAAGAGATCCCTGCTTCAGAATGATGATTTTCTTGCAACTAAACTTTCTTGTTTCTCCTCTTGTCCTTGCCAGACATACTTCTTGTGGATCTCTGCCAAAGACTGTGTCCACGTACACCTGAACGTTACCAGGTGAGCACTGCTGCTCTTTGCTGCAGAGGAAGGAGGTCTCTGCAAACCTCCTGCACTCACACAGCTGAGAGGCAACAAGGGGATAATCCCATCTGCCCTAATGCTAGCCCAAATTCAACCTGCTGAGCACCCAGCTGGCCCCAGGTCCCAGCTTATGACCAATGGATTGAGCAGAGCTGGGATCCAGTTCAAGGATATGAGTGTTGCTCAAACAGATTAGTATGAACTAAATAATTAGCACTAAGTAAAATCCTTCTTAGCTGACTTCTTCTTTCCTGGGAAAGACAAAGTTGCAGTAGGTAAGCCTCAGGTTAAACAAGAAATAAGATCTTGTCCACTTTTGCAACACCAGAGACCAACTCAAACCTATTCATCCATTCTGTATCGAGCTCCTTCAAAACCAACAGGAGGATTTGGGTTTTGCTCGTTCTCAAGAAGATGAGACATAGGAAATATAGGAAGAGAGTGAGAGCAGCATAACAAAAAGTTTGGGCTTTACAGCCCTGACCACTGAAGTGTCCACAAACCTCCTCCGGCAGTTCCTGCAGCCCCTCTGATTGTGTGCACATCTACTACGCGGATGGGAGAGATGTGGCATAGAGCCCTTGCCTCGATCTCATCATCCTCTTCTTTCTGCAGGTGTGGCTTGATGCTAACCCTGACCACAAACTTAGCAGTGTGGATGTCAGCAGTGACAGACGAATCTGTTCACAAAGCTCATTCAAAGCTGAAGAAAAATACAACAGAGGAGCTGTTCAGGTGGCTCCTGAAAGGTAATTCCCCCATTCGTGAAGCCAGCTGGTCCAGGGATTGATCTGAAAATCAGGTTTTACCCACTTTCAGAAGGCCCATCTAGAGCTGCTATGTTATCAGCCAAGTGGTAACGTTCATTTCCTAACAAATGGGTGGAAGAGTGGGGAAGGTGGAAGGGTTTGGACAAGTGGAATGGGAATAAAGAAGGGAGGGAAAGAAAGATCTAACCTGCTAACCTGTTGCTACCCATCTGGCTTCTTTGGAAAAACATGAATACCAGAAAGCTGAAGTAGATGTGTCCTCGTTTCCAAAGCGGTCACATTCTTTTGTTAGCTTTGTTTTCTCTGACCCAAAGTATTCAGTTCTATGGGGCTGCCAACAAGTGCTGGCTCCCCGCTGTAACACCGCTGCATCTGTGCTTTCATTTGCTTTCAGTGGGGATGAGAAGTGGCTCAACAGAAGCGTGCAATTGCAACAGCCAAATCTGCCAGATCTTCAAGAACGGCTACTTCTGGCTGTACCCCTTCAACATCGAGTACAGCCTGTTCGCCTCCGCCATGGTTTACGTCATGTGGAAGAACGTTGGGCGCTTTATTGACCACCACTCCCACCACGTTCAGCGCCTGAAGTTCAAGCTCTTCCGAAGAACCTTCTTTGTGGGTATTGTGCTGGGCCTCATCATCCTGGTGAGCGGCTTGGGAGTCCTTATTGTTTATGAGGTGCAAGTAAATTCCAGCACTGAGCCCAGCAAGAAGAGCCAAGCACTCACCATGTACTACATCTTCAACATTGTTTGTCTGGGCCTGATGTCCCTTGTCTGCATTGGAGGCTCCGTCATCTACCGCTTTGACAAGAGAGACATGGACCGGCACAAGAACCCGACTCGGACGCTGGACGTGGCGCTGCTGATGGGGGCAGCCCTGGGGCAGTATGCTATTTCTTACTACTCCATCGTAGCCATCGTGGCCAGCACGCCAAGGGACACCATCAGCGCGCTCAACCTCACTTACGCCCTCCTCATGATCGCCCAGCACACCTTCCAGAACATCTTCATCATTGAAGGCCTTCATCGGCAGCCCCCCAAGGAAGACCACAAGCACAGCTCTCACCAAAAGGAGCTCTACGGTCTCACCTTTGTCAATGTCAACGCGGTGTCCCTCCGGGTGCCCGACAGTGGCAGCACGTCGGCACCGAGCGCCGCCCCCGGCTCCGAGGGCTCCCATCCTTCCGACCTCCTGCGGTCCCTCACGGCCCCCAAGAAGATAAACTGGCGGAGGAAGTTCTTAAGGGAGATCTCCATGTTCCTCCTGCTGTGCAACATCATAGTGAGTAATGCAGAAAGAAGAGCTCCTCAGGGTGGGGGAGGAGGGAAGCGAGCACAAAGAAGTATCTATGGAGGAAAGGATGTGCCCATGCAAAAACTGTCCTTTCTGCACTTCCACTACACAAGAAGGAGACTTATTTGTATCTATGAGAGCAGGCAGCTGTAATTCCCTCGTCACCTAAAAGAGCAGCTGCCCTGGAGTTCAGGTATTTTAGGCTGCGCTGACAGAGGCCGCCCCTTATCAACAGAATATCAGCAATAACATTGATGGGTACAAAAGAATCATTCCCAGTAGTTTCATTGAGTACCAGCAGAAATGTAGAATAGCTGACTGAAAGCAATAAAATACTTTAAATCCTTCTCTTATTTGCCCAAAGACAAGATGTTGGGCGGATCCAAAGAAAGCCTCTAGTCTGGGGGCTGAAACTAAACAGTCATTAAGGTCCCTTCCAACCCAAACCATTCTATGTTTCTATGTAGAATGACCTGAGGTAAAGTGTGGGTTTTCTGGATAAAAGGCAGCACAACTTTTCTCAATACCCATGGCCTGGAAGCCCAAGCCTGGCCACCTTCAGAGGTGCCGAGCTGCACACTGCACCTTTGCAGAGCCTTCGAGTGCCCAGCTGGTCACACACATCGTGTCCTCAAACCAACTGCACGTATCAGCAGACGAGGAGCAGACTGATGACTCCCACACAACCAGATACGCTCACGGCTGAGCCCAGCTCAGTTTGCACACACACAGCTGCTGCCAGCTCAGCCCCACTCATGCCTGCTCCACCCAAGGAGCCGCTGCCTGCAAGCACAGTGTGCCCAGCTGCGTCCCACAGTGAGGGTTTTGGCACTCGGTCCATGGCACAAATGGCAGTTCTTCTTTGGGACAACAGACCATACCTGATCCTGATGCCAACCCACACTCCTGGCCCATGCCCAGAAGGTTCTCCTCACCTCTCAGTAGCCGTCAGTGCAGGTTTGTGCTGTGCTATACGCCTTTCTCACTGCAGTGTCTTCTCCCATTTCTCAAACAGCTCTGGATCATGCCAGCATTTGGTGCCCGGCCCCACTTTGACAATGACACAGAATTGAACTTCTATGGTGATTCCATGTGGCCGGCCATTGTGGACATTTGCCTGCCCTTTGGGATCTTCTACCGAATGCACGCGGTGGCCAGTTTGCTGGAGGTCTGCATCATGTCCTGATGAACTTTCTCACAAGGAAGATGAGAACCTCCCCAACCCACCCACCTTCATCCCCCTCGGCTGGGAGCCCAGCTCCACGTCCTGAGGGCTCCTCACCACTGCCTGAATCGCGTCCTCGTGCAGCATCAGGGCATTTCTGAACTGTCAGTGAAGATCATCCCAATATAGCTCCAGATTTTATTTTTGCTACGTGTGTGTGGATGTGCACGTGAGTGTGTTTGAAGTTCTTAGACCTTAAAAAAAATAAAAAAAATAAAAAAAAAAAAAGGAAGGAGCCAGAGTAGGATGATGGTAATTACCCTCAGTTCATGCACAGAGAATCACCTTCCACCCTAGAGCCCGTTCACCCCACGCCACTGCTTTACTCTCCTAGGAGTGCTTGGCCCCATGGGCAGTCACTGCCTCTCAGAGGGATCAGCTCAGGAGTGAATGGCAAAGGAAGGGAAACCACTGCACCTCCGGTATGGCCAGTCAGAAACCACCCCCTGCCCTGCAGAGATGTGAACAAACCACCGCTGCCACCAAAGGCTCTGGGGACGCTTTGTCTGCCCTCTGCATCGCCTGTCCCTGCTGCCCACGCTGAGCCCTCCCAGCACAGCCCTTCCCTGCAGAGCTGGGTGGGGTGCTGACGGCTGCACCGCTGCCGGGAGGGCTGAGCACGGGGCTGCCCTGGCACTTTCCCCCCCGATTTTCCTGAATCAGTGCTCAAGAGCCACAGAGATCATAGGGGCGGGGGAGCACGATGAAGAGGTTTGTTTTTCTTCTTTTTTAATAGATGATTTTTTTTTTAATAGCTGAACATTTTTGTACACAAAATTATTTATTGATTTTCACTGTAATGCTCAACTCCTGGAGGGTCCCTCCGTGCCTCGCAGTGCAGAAATCATCCCAATGCTACAGCTTCCCCCTCCACCTCCTGTGCCCTCAAGGTAGGACTGCAATGCACTGCCAGCCCTGGAGGATTTGGGGCCCACGCACGCAGCCCCAGCACGCATCTCTGGGCGCCTGCAGCTCTCTGTGGACCATGGCATCACAGAACAGGTTGAGTTGGAAAGGACCTAAGGGATGACCCCGTTCCATGGTTCCTGTTCCATGACTCAGGGCTGCCAAGTGGTAGGAATGGGCTCACTGCACTGTGCGGAGCCCAGGCAGAGCTGAGGGCTGCCTACATTGCCCAGAGAGGTGTGTGCCCAAAGGGCACAGCTGTGCTTCGCCTGCACCCCAACACACCCACAGTTATTGTTCAGTTAAAGAGTGCTCCAGAGATGGCAGAGATTGAACCTTTTCTTACAGGTGTGTTTGAGTGCATCTGTCAAAGAAAATAACAAATAAAAGCAGATTGCGATACCTGGCATTGAGTGGAGTGGTTTTCCAACTTCCTTGCCCAGGGACTGCCTGGATGCGGCTCCTCAGGTGGGTCCTCCCCTCCACGGGCCTGGGAGCCGCCACACAGCCCCTCCCGGCCCCACAGACTGGCTCTTGTATCAGCATTGACCTGGTAAGGATAAAATCTCTGCCCAGAAATGTTACCTTTCCTAAAACAAAAGCCCTCTCAATTTTGGCTGCAGGAGCCACGGGTTATGGCAGGAATGAGACACACATGGTGCACAGACGTCACTCTTACGTACACCCTTACACTGCTTCACCCCCCACTGCTCAGGGGAAATACCACCTACAAGCACAGCTCTGCTCCTTGGGGGCACAACGGGTTTTGTCCATCACACCCCAGGTTCCCCAGCCTGGGCACAGCCCAGTAACTGCTGGAGCTGAATGGGTGCAGGGGGAGATCCACTGCAGCCCCCAGTCACAGAGCCACAGAACAGCTTGTGTTAAAAGGGACCTCAAAAGACCAACTCAATCACTGCGAGATGACAGGGCAGCAGGAACCACAGCACCCAACCACAGGACATCCCACTGGGATAAATAAACCCCCTGAGAATGCTGCAAACTGCTCCATCACCACCTCCCACACCGCAGCTCCTGGGCACAGCAGTGTCTGTCTCTGGAAAACAGCCCGATGCAGTACCTGGAAATGCAGGGATGCCATCAGTGGAGAGCTGCTCTGTCCTTTGTACGTTTGTCCCTGGGACAGATGCCTGCAGAAAGCACCGCTGTTGGCTCCTTCTTCCACACCTGGAGGTGAGGAAACTGAGGCACCCAAACGGGGGAGAAGGACATTCCGCCGGGCTGCTTAAGTGGCAAAAATGAAGAGCTGCAGGAAAGCAAAGGGCTGCAAAGAGGTTCTCGTGTCGTGTGAGTTCGGTGGGAGCTGAACCCACCAACACGAATCCAGCAGCCCGGGGTCAGTGCGGGGCCTGTGTGGAGAGAAGCAGCAAAGAGCAGGAAATCAAAAAGCACTGCTCCAAAAAGAGCAGGGAAGGTCACAGGAAAGGTCACGGGCAACGACCTGAGTCATCATCCCAGTGCTGCCACGGCTTTCCATCCCCTTCTCTGCTTCTTAATCATCTGTTATTTGAGGGCGAGTTTTGTTTTATTAGGGGAAAAAGAAGGCTTTTATCGGGGTGATTTGCTCTGAGGCGTGTCAGAGGCAGGGGAGGAATCCAAGTTAATCATTGCTGTCCGTGTGGAGCTGGAAGTGGATGTGGGCAGAAGTCCCAGGGCAGGGGGTAAGGATAGGGCTGCAGCACACGGTGGGGCTCAACCCTGCAGCAGGAGCACAGCGGGGCCAGGGCAGGGTGGGGACAGCACTCTGCGTGGGTCCTGCCGTGCTGACTCTCCCCCCAGGAGCACCC
Source organism: Pavo muticus (assembly GCA_016647715.1). Lineage (NCBI taxonomy): Eukaryota > Metazoa > Chordata > Aves > Galliformes > Phasianidae > Pavo > Pavo muticus. The sequence goes on along the minus strand of JACDJE010000038.1, from coordinate 394,157 downwards.
GAGTTCCAGGGGGAGATGCCACAGCCAGCAAGGAAAACGCAGAGCTGAGCATCACCAGCACAGAGCCTCATGGGCTCAACCTGCCCAGCTCTGATGGTGACCCCAATGGGTGCTCACCCACCAGCCCCGCAGGAAACGTCACTGTCACAGTTATCAGCAGAGGGAAAGGAGGAAGGGCGTGGGCTGGCCCAGGAGCCACAAGGCACGAAGCATTCCTCAGAAAGCCCTTGGGCAAACACAGCCGCTGGGCACCAACCTCCTTCCTCCTTGGCTCCTGTTTACAGATCCGCTTGGCCCAGCCTGGATGCTGTTAGTGCTCAGCGCACAGATAACGCCAGTAATGAGCACCTTGTTGATAGCAAAGGGGCAAATATTGCTGATAGCATTCAGCTGCTTGCCCTCAGCTTCCCAGTAAAGGCAGCTGCTCCCACTCAGTGATTGGAACCACCTGGGACTGACCCAGTCAGCTCAACTCATCCTTTCCCATTCAACCCCGCTCCTGCTTACTTAACGATTGCATCTCTTGGTTAAACTTGGCTCAATACACCTAATTTAAACACCTGCCATTCTGAGAACCACAGAATCATTTGGGTTGGAAGAGCCCTCTATGGCCACCCACCCCAGCCAGCCCACATCCCTGCAGTGCTCAGCACCCCCAGGGCACTCCCCCACTTCCGTGCCACCACATCGCTGCTCTTTCCAAGAAACGTTTCCTAACACCTAAGCTGAACCTCCCCTGGCACAACTTGAGCCGCTGCCTCTCGCTCTGTCACTGTGATGGTTCAGCATGGAGCTCTGATCGGCATCTCCGAGTCTTAACTGAGCTCCAAAGCCAGAAGACACATCCAGCTTTGAAGTTCACCTCCTCTTTGTAGCCCTGATGCACAGCCCCATTGGAGAAAGCCACGGGGACACACCCAGCCCTGGTGTTTTCCTTCAGGCCCTTCTTTAATGGAAGAACCTCTGATTTCACCCAGACTTCCTCACCCCAGGATACAAACTCCTGGCTTCCACTTCCCGGTTGAACTCAACTTAGCCTGACGAGTACTGAAAAACAGCCAGAATTGCTAATGCCTCACATGCAAGTCATCGGCTTTGCTCAGCAGAGCACCCAGCAAACAGCTCTTGGGAGATTCCTAGAAAGCCCCAAGTGGGGTCAGGAAAGCAGCCAGTGGCCTGGAACAGCCCGATGGTGCCCAGGGAGCGGCAGAGCAGCGCTTCCTTGCTCCTCCCAGCAGGATGGAGCTGCTGACGCTTTGGGGCATCTCCCCATGGGGAGTCACAAAATCCTGCGTCAGATGACAGCATCCCAGCTCTGCCCCACGAGCCAAGGGTTGGGTCGGACGTCAAACACCGCCGCTTTACTGGCACAGCTGAGCCACAGCAGCTGCTCCGGCACACGCTGGGCGTTCTCACCTAGAAGAAGTGGGCCCCTTTTGCTCTTGTTTTCCATCCCTTTCGTCACATCCCGACGCACGATAACCTGTGTTCCCCCACCCACTCCACCCGTTGTTGGGCTCTTGGAAGCTTTTCCCAGCTCTCACCTCCCAGCTCACGTGTTTGGCAGCTGCAGGAACCGCAGTGCTGCTGGGGGCTCATCCTGGGACACGGACAGCCCCTCTCCTTGCATTGCGCCAGGCTCAGTCAGAAATGCCAAATGCCCGTTTTGAGCCACACAACAAGAGCAATCAGACAGAAATCAACTTGTCATGCGGCAAGACAGGGAACAGAGACAGCACAGCTTAGACCCAGAGCATCCCCAACCCATGGCTGAGCCCATGGGGTTTGCACATGAGGGTCTGGTTCTGAAGTCAGCATTTACAGCTCAGAGCCATCCCCCCCAAAGCAGCCACCTCTCTGCCAAAAATCCTCCAGTTGGTGCAGTCCCCACACTTTGACTGGACCATGAGCTTTGTCTTGTGGAGCAGATGGGGTATCTGTGCCATGGGTAAAGACAAAAAGTAGTGGTACACCAGAGGAAAGCCTTCAGAACTACCTGGAAACAAAGGAGTGGGGATCACAAGTGGATGTTAGCCAAAGCTAAGTGCTCCCATCTCTGCAGCCCAGAACAAGCTCACACCACGAGATTAGCCTTGAACTTGCTCAAGCCATGGCACGAATTAGTCACCGCGGCTTGTGGTTTTACCAGTTGGCACATCCTGTGCCAAGGCTGCTGGCATGGGGCAACCCAGCAGGTGCATAAAGGAGCCGTTCCCCATTGGCTGTTCTTGTCAGAGACGAGAGCGTCCCGCTGACTAATTAATGTAATGACAATAATAGACCCAAAGTAAACAAGGTGGAAAAAGAAAATCAATGGGCTCGGAGCAGAGGCCGCACTGAGCGGTGAGCAGCACTGCCGGCACCTCAGCCCTGCAGGAGAGGCACGGCACATCGCGGGCACGGTCGGGAGGTAAGGACAGCCGGCTGCTCACAGCAGCACAGGGCTCGGGGCACGGGGCCACAGCAAGCAGCTGCCTGCGCACTGGGACCTCCGGGATGTGCTTCCTTCTGGTTCTCCTGACACCCTGGGCTCTCTGCTCCGTGCCCCTAAAGCAGGGTAGGAGAGGGGAGAGCCACTGCTTCCGTGCTTGTGTGAGAGCCAAACAGGAGGAAAGTTTGTGAGGCAAAGAGGGAAGGGTTTAGGGTCCATCTCTGTTAGCAGAAGTGCATCGAATCCCCGTGGACCAAAGGCAAGCAGCATCTTGGTGCGCACACACAGGAAGAGGGAAGCACTGAAATTTCTGTCCCTTCTCAGACAACTTCTGCCTCAAAGCCCCAAAGATAACCGCACACAGTTCCAACCCCAACATGTCCCCAAAGCTTTCAGCACAGCTGCTGCCCCAAGCAAAAGCAGCTCCCATACCCTGACCTCATGGGGAGGCAGCTCTGCCCCACTGCTGCTCACAGGCAGAGATCACTGCCACAGCAAATCTGCTGAGGTCTTTCGCAGTGCTGCACAGAACAGCTTCCATGCTGTGGACATTTATCTGAGCCAACCCCTCAAAATGCTCCGGATCAGCTCCTGGCTCTGTGCTTTTTGCTCTGTGCTTCAAGGAGAAAAAGAAAGAAAACCAAATGTTAACTCTGCTCTATTCTCAGCCTCTGGGAAGCCAGGCTGGGTCTTTTCCTCGCAGCTTGGATAAACTTACAAACACTCTTTATTCTATTCCCCTCGTCAGCTCTGTCGCGATTTCTGCAGCCATACAAAGAGCCCATAAGCACAAGGAGGAGGTTGGCTCCGCCAAGCAGAACCAAACAGCTCTGAATTTTAGAGCAGGTCTTAGCTTGCTGTTCATTCCCACCTATAACTCTTGGAGCAACAGAGAGGAAGAAACCTGAACGTGGGGCTGTGCGTGGAGGTGTGAAAGGTGAGGATGGGAAACTTGGCACCTCTGGTCCCAGCAGGTCCCAGTGCCAGTGGGGCAGACATCAAATACCCATTTTAACACCCGTGTCTATTGACATCTTTCGGCGATGTGACCTTTTTCCCACCACTCTACAATCACTCTGTCCCCCAAATGCCAAACCTGGGCTAAACCCCAATCTATTCTCCTCGCTCACCCAGCTCCCTCTATAACCTTCCTTCCCCTTTAGCCCCTGTCTGCTGCAGGTGACCCACAGGCAGCCCAGCCATGTCGGGCAACAAAGCCTCCAAGCAAAAGCCTTGCCACCACTGCAACGGCAGGTCGGCCTCGGCCCCACTGGGCACCTCCACGATCCACTACGAGAAGTCGTGGCTGTACCGGCACTGCTCCCTGCAGCAGAGGGACAGACAGGCTCAGAAATCGGGGCAGCTCTTCTCGGGGCTGCTGGCCCTGAACGTGGTGTTTCTGGGCAGCGCCTTCATCAGCAGTATGATTTTCAACCACGTGGCCATCACGCTGGCAGACGTCTGGATCCTGCTGTCCATCCTCAAGGTCTTGTGCCTGTGCTGGATTATCTACTACCTGTTGGGCACCAGCCGGCAGCCACACGCCGTGCTGTACCGGGACACCCATGCTGGGCCAGTGTGGATTAGGGGTAAATCCTGCTTTAGTTCATCATCCCATGCCTTCCCTTTTCCTCCCAGTGCTTGGAAAATACAGTTCTTTCCTTGCCACTAAGAGCGTGAAGCCACAGGAGATGGAGTCAGGGCTTTGCCAGGGCGTAGCTGGAGCCACAGGGAGAAGGCAGAGCAGCCAGGAGAGCCCTGAACTCAGCTGTCCTCCATCCTCCTGAGCAACCCCACACTGCGGTCCCTTCTCAAAGCACAACCTCAGCTCAGCATCCGAGCACAGCAGCCCCGTGCTGCCCTCCTTTCACAGTGCAGCACAGTGGGAGGTTTCTGCCCCGTGAGTCACACCCCAGAGTGACATCGGCTTCCCTAGGAGCTTTCTCACACTTTGTGGGATGCCACTTTTCTAAACAACCCTGTCTCTGTCTATTAGGAAGATTCTGATTAGTGCAAGACTTGATAATTAATTGTGGAGAAGTGAAGGGAAGAAAGCTGAAAGCTGCCTGAGGACCTCATGCAGAGAGCCAGAGGGGAAAGGGGGGAGCAGCAGAAGGGTCCCAATCTCTGCAGGGCGGTGCTGCAGAGCCTCAGCCTCACATTCACCCCGGGGTATTTGGAAGGTAGAAACCATCACCTGCCATCTGCTTACCTCCATCACTCCAGAGTGCACAGAAAAGGCCAAAAACTGTTCCCACCTGCTGTCCAAGCACAGGAAATACCTTGTGTTGTCCCAGCACCTTATGCCAGGCCAGAGCACACCACCAGACTCAGCAGCCAGGCTGCCCTTCCTCCCCTTCTCTCAAAATCCGGAGGCCTCCAACCAGACAGCAGCCCTGCTCAGATCCAGGAGTCCTCACTCCCCATCCACACTTGGATGCTCCACAAACTCATCTCTGTTTATTCACTGCTGCTTTTGCTGTTTGCTCAGGGTCACTGCTGCTGTTTGGCACTTTCAGCATCCTCCTGAACGTCTTTCAGATCGGCTACAGTGTCATTCAGATCAACTGCAAATCCAAGGTGGAAATCGTGTTCCCCAGCATTGAAATCCTGTTTGTTGCCACCCAGGTAATCATTCTCCCTTCCTGGCAGCCCATGCATTCTCTGTTCTATTGCTGGGGTGAGGGAAGGGAGGACGCTCAGGAAAGTGAGTGCAAGCAAGGTGTTCTCATAGGCACTGAAGTAGCAAATGCCGTTTCAAACGACACCACGTGCACACCTGATGTGCCAGACTGAGAGACAAAAATATTTGGATGATGTCGCCCTAGCACTAAGTGACATACTGCAGGACCCAGGTGTTTGGTTTGCAGCAACAAAATAGGGAGAGAAAAGAGGAAACTTCCCAGGAATATCTTTGCACCTGCCTCCCTGCATGTGAATACATCCCCAACAAAACCCTTTGTGTGCGGGAGCATCTCACAGGCAGAATTCCCACTCTCCTTTGCCATGGGTGCAGGCACACGCATGCAGGAGCCACCTAAGGATGGCAGCACATGTATCAGTGCTGCTCAGGCACACACACACGTCCTGCCAGGCGGCCACGTTGCTCTGTGCTGCCTATCCCTGCCCCTGCATGCAGTACTGCCAGCTGCACCCCACTCATGCTGTGCTTGTCATTGATCTGCAGGCGTTTTTCCTATGGCATCACTCTAAGGACTGCATTCAAGTTCAGCACAACCTCACGAGGTACGAAAAGGGGGGAAAAAATCTTTCTGCTTCTCTAGAGAAGCTCTTTCTTTCTTTCTGTTTGTTATCCTTCTCGTCTCCTCGACCTTTACCTGCCCTCACCCAGAGCACACAAACAAGAACCAGGCTATGATCAGACCAGACCCATCCTCCTTCCATCCACTCCAGCTCTCCCCTTCAGTTTGTATTCACACCCTCAACTGCTACACAGCTCATTGCTCTCTCTCGTTCCCAAACACCCTCCCACTGCTCACGAAATGACTCCTCTACGGGGGTGGCTGCCCTGTTCCCATCACCAGGAGGTGCCCCAGCCTTCCTTCCCACAGCTGCACCCAGGCCCAGGCTGGTGTCACCAGCGAGCTTGCTCTGCTTCTCCACAAATGGGAAAGCCATACAACACTGCCCATACACAGAGCAGAGCCAAAAGCACGACGTCTGTGCACATCCTTACATGTGAAAGCAAGAAGCAAAGGGCGGAGCTCCAGGGCAGGTGGGCACACAGGCAGGTCATAAACCATCTCCACAGACAGGGCTGTAAAAGCGCCTTTCTGCTCCTCCAGGTGTGGGCTGATGCTGACCATCGCCACCAACCTCCTGCTCTGGCTCCTGGCAGTGACCAATGACTCCATCCACATGGAGATCGAATCTCAGCTGCGAGAGGTGGAGCAGCGCCTGGCAGGCAAGGCTCTTTTCCCCACACCCCTGCTCATGTGAGGCTGACGCAGTGAGCACAGCAGTCCTCAGCCGCAGTGATTCAGACAGGACGAGCAGCTCCTCAGAATTCTGCGGCTCCCCCGTTACCGGATGTTGACCATCTCCCTCCTAATAGCTCCTTCCTCTCCTCACATCCAGGCAATGAGACGGACTCGTGCGCGTGCCCAAACACAACCACCTGCAAAGTCTTCCAGAAGGGCTACATCCTGCTCTATCCCTTCAACACCGAGTACTGCCTCATCTGCTGCTCTGTGCTGTATGTCATGTGGAAGAATGTGGGGCGACGCATCAGCCACCACCACATCGCTCACATCAAGCCCAAATTCAAGCTCCATGGGGTGGTCTTCGGGCCACTGCTGGGTGCTGCCGCCGTAATCATTGGGATCTGCGTCTTCATGATGTACCAGATCCAGGCCACGGGCTCAGCCCCCAATTACCAGGTCTTCGTGTTGTATTATTCCTACTACATTGTGCTCCTGCCTCTGATGTGCGTGGTTGCAATTATTGGGACAATCATCCACACCTTGGAAAAAAGGGAGCTGGACACACTGAAGAACCCAACCCGCAGCCTGGATGTGGTCCTGCTGATGGGAGCAGCCCTCGGCCAAATTGCCATGTCCTACTTTTCCATTGTCGCCATTGTGGCCACCAACCCCAGGGACATGCTGAACAGCCTCATCCTGTCCTACTCTGTCCTCCTCATCTTTCAGTACATCACCCAAAACATCTTCATTATCGACGGGCTCCAGCGGCAGCCATTTGTAGCAGCAGAGGCCCAGCACACAACGCATGCTGGGCAGCTTTCTGCTTTCCCAGAGCTGCCTGGTGAAGGGGGGACCACATCAAGCAGCAATCAGGAGCACTCACAGACCTCTCCCAGCAAGGAGGAAGAAGTGAGCGAAGAGCACAGCCGTGAAGCCCACGACCAGAGGCGAGTGAGCGTGCTGGAGCTCGGGCAGGAGTTCCGGAGAGTTTCTCTGTCCTACATCCACACCTACTCCCACCTGAGTTGGAAGAGGAAAGCATTAAAGGAGATCTCGTTCTTCTTGGTTCTTTGCAACATCATAGTAAGTATTGTTTTCTTTGCTACATCACAGCTTTGCTAACTTGTCATACCAAGACAGATGTGCATCCTTCTTTTGCGCCACCATTCCAAGCAGGAAAGCTTTGCCCACCAGGATTCAGCCTTCTGGGGAGCGGAGACAAGGCTGCTTTTTTGTTAACGCTCCACTCCCGGAATTCCAGGCTCCCTCTTTTACCTCAAACATGGCAAGGCTTCCAGGGAACAGGGAAGGAGGCAGCCAATATATCCTGAAAAGCCAGGGAGTTGTCAGACTCACTAAGAGTGCTCCATGAAATAGCTGGGGAAAGACAAGGAACCAGCGGTGAGTCCCCGTAATCAGGTCTCCAGCATTGGAACTCACCCAATAAAGCAAACTTTGCTTTGGAATCTCCAATCAATGTCAATTTTCATTGCAGCTTTAAGAAAGGGAAAACAATTGGCCAAGTAAAATCGTGTGGAAAGACGAAGCTGCCTGGGGCAGGGTGAGGTCAGAGTTTAACAATGTTAGACTTGTAGCAAGGAGCGAGCAGTGTAACTTCCCTCCTCTTCCCACACAATGAAACCCCTCTGCTACATTCCTACAATTCCTTGAGCCAGCGCTGAGATGACAGTGCAAGATGACAGTTTGCCACCCCCTGACGCGTGTGGTGTTGTTTTGCTTCCTTACACCTCTTTAGCTGTGGATCATGCCCACGTTTGGGGCTCACCCCGTGTTTGAGAATGGGCTGCAGAAGTCGTTTTATGGCTACTCCACCTGGTTTGCCATCGTGAACTTCGGCCTCCCGCTGAGCGTCTTCTACCGCATGCACTCGGTCGGGGGGCTCCTGGAGGTCTACGTCTCAGCCTGAGCCAACCGAGGCTGCGGTGAAACGAGGCTGAACAAAGATGCAGTCAGCAGCAGCTATGCACATGGAAGCTTTTCAGCTTTTTCTCTCCAGCTTCTGCTTTGACTTCTCCTTGCACAACATCTCCACGAGCTTCCAAAGAAAAGGAGGTGGTTTTGTGTTGCTGCTTTTTTTCTCCGTAGAGAACAGTATGAAAACTCATTAACAAGCTGCATTACTGCTCTACAGAAGCATGCTGGTACTTCTCAGTATCTGCCAGTGGATGCTGTATGGTAAAATGTGGGACTTTACCAGCTGCTACTGAAACGTCCCAGATAAAAGAATGCAAGAGCAGCAAGGGCTGACCTACACTGCACATAAGTTCAGAATGCAGTCAAGGACCACCACAGCCTCACCACTGCTTGCCAACCACCACCCCGCAGCACAGAAAGGCCCTAGCAGCACCAGGCACCCTAGAAGCACACCCACAATCATTCACAAATGAATCAAATGTACACTTTTTACATGTAATTTCCAAATGGATCGTGATGCTCGTAGTCGCTGTAATGGCCAGCACAGGTTAATTCTGCTTGTTCCCAGTGCTGACATCCAGCATACCAACTTGTGCTGATCTTGTAGGACTCTGCTGCACTGGAACACCAGTGCAGCTCCTGCAGCTCTCAGTACCAAAGAGCAGGACAGGCCTGCAAGTTTGCACCATTCCGGTGCATCTTTTCCCACTACTGGAAATGAAAGCAATAACATCACTTTGCCTTGATGAGAATAAACACTATTTCCCCTTACAGGCGGTCACAGTCTCAAGTAAGGAGTGCCACAGAAGTGCAATGGCTGATCTTTACTTGATGCTACTTACGATGCTCTCACCAGTGTGCACAGCAAAGGTCCCACCCTCACACACAGCCAGTTCAAGAAAGACCCACTGCCCCCACTGCCCAGCCTCCTGCGAACCCTTCTGCACCCCAACGCTGATCCCCACAGCTGCTTCACACATCCACAAGCACTTCACAACGTCCACACAGAGGGTTACAGTTATGTGGTGTCTGACTTCAGCTGTATGCACTCCGCAGGAGATACCTGCTTGGAAAGCACACGGGAGAGCAATGTGGCTTAAATGCTGCGGGTCTTAAACACAGACTCTGATGAATGAAAATAAAGACAGATTGAGAACTTGTGTCCAGTGAAATCTCTTTTCTGCTCTTCATTCACTAAAGAGCAGCCTCAAAAATCCAATCGAGCACCCAGAGGTCAGACAAGACTTAAGGGCAGGTCCTTGTTTACAGTCAATCTATTTTTTGCTGTCGAGATCTTTCATAACCTTTACCCATGGCCAAAGTAGCAGTGCAAAATGCATCCACATTGTTACTTCAGATCGCCTGTAAATCGGACCCAGAAACAATGTGGATCAGAGCCCATGGGCATTTTTCGGGGACATTAATTTCATCCCAGTCAGGAACTACAGAACTACAGACTCCTTCCACATGATGTTGCCCTCCTCTTAACTCAGCTCTCGGGCAGCGAAAGCACTCTCTGAAACTAAAAGTGAGAACGACTTCATGAGCATGAACTTTGCCCACTGAGAGCTTTGACTTAGGCCTGTGTCAACAGAAATATGGCATGAGAAATAACAGCTGGATAAATTAGGCTCCACTAAAGTTAATTATTATTCTCATTCCAATTTGTACCTACAGGAGATGCACGCCAAGGTCCGCCCCTTAAAATGATACAAAGAAGTTTCAAACCCACTCCCCAGCTTTTGACAGCAGGAGGACAAGGAATGATTTACTTCATGAGAAAACTCACAGTCTGGATTTTTTTTTAATGATATAATAGCTAAAACCCTGTTTAAGTTACTGTGCCACCACAGGGCCAATGAGCTGGGAGGTTTCCCTCCGAGACATAACATTAAGTCCCATAACTGCTACAACAGGCACAGACTGAAAAGGACATTGGTGACCAGGATGGCCTTCCTGAACACCTGAAGAGCAATGAAGCCCCCCCTCCAACCCTTACCAAAGGCCACTGTAGATCAGACGGAGTGCTCTATGTCCTCTCCTAACAACACCCAGCTCTAGCACTGCAGATATAGGTAAGAAGCCTACAAGGGACAGCAGTAAAACACTTCTCCAGGCCAAAGAGAAAATTGTAGTCCAAGGTTTCAGCCCTTTCACTTTGGAGGGTGAAAGTTCAGGTTCTTCACAACTCACGCTCTGGGCTGTGTTGTGCCTACACCCAAGAGGGGGAAAAACCACGAACGCAAAGTTTGCAAACAGCCCTTCAACCATCATTTGCCATCTGCCAACTGTGAATGCCCTCCAGAGCTACCCCAGGGTCAGGCGCCTGCCTTATGGGCCTCAGCTGCACAAAGGTCCCGGCACACAGTTCACCACTTCAGGAACCTCCGTCCTGTTTGATCCAGTTCCTCTTCTGTACCTTTCGAGGCTGTTACCTTTGATGACGTCTCATGCTGTAAGCACAGAAATGGACAGAAGCGCACAGTACAGCCTCACGTTTCACAGCCTGATCTTCATCTGTGATGCACAAAATCCACGTGCTGCAGAGGAAGCCAGCATGTGGTCCCATAGCAGCACAGCTACCCAAGCACGAGATAAGCAACATTACAAACCTCTGTGAAAAAAATAAGCCACATATTGCATGTTTCAGATAATCTTTATCTTTCACTCTGTAATTAAGCAAATAGTTTACAGTGCAAGTTGATTTTCACAGAACAAAGATTAGACTCCAAACACCAAGAAAAACAAAAAATGTTTCCAAAGGAACTCACAAAGAAAGAAAGCAGAAAAGATGGAAGAAATCATAGGAGTCAGTAGATCCACAGGGGGAAGAGGCAAGCACGTGGGACACGAGATGCCCCGCCCTGGCTGTGAGGTGTGAGTGCTGTACAGCCAGAGGCTGTCCCCACCAAATCACATCCTTATATACGAGAGATTCCTACTGAAACAGAGATCTCACCCTGCTGATAGCCAAAGACTGCATCAGGATGAGTGTAGTGCTAAATGACAAAGTGGAGTGGAGATGGAACAGGGAAGGGGTGAGGAAATTAACCTCTATTTCTTGTATTTCTTATCCATCAGAAAAACCATTCAGGCTTTATTTCAGCTTTCAGCTGCCCTAGGACTGCAGTCTACTTTCAGTGTCAGAAGCAGAGAAAACCACTTGCCTACAGACCAGCAGTGCTGGTGGAACACTACAGCAGTGCTCTCTCCAGGAGATGAAAGGCAGCCATCCATGCTGCCATCGCGCTAACTCCAACACTTAGGGAAGGGCTACAAGAAACAAGACTGCACACCATGCCTGTCCCTCACTCAAGAGTGTGAGACCAGTTTCCAAGGAGTGATCTCACTTGTCTGCCATAGCTTAGAACAGCTCATGGACCAGTGACCCCCGAGGCTGAGGAGCAGGGCACTGAGGATTAAGCTTTGGTGAAGAGGGGAAAGTCTCAGCTCAGAACAGGACCTGTCGCAGTGCCTTGTCTAAAGACCTCACAGGCCTAAGGTCCTGTGCCCCTAAGCAGCCCCTCTCCACAGAGCACACAATTTGATGGCTCCCAGGACGTCTCCACCTACCAATGTGCAACTACATGCTGCCTAACCACACCAACAACAGCCAGCCTTCCACTGCTTCCTGCTCTGCCTTGCCAGACTTTGCATATTTGGAACCCAATACATTCAAGATCTGATATCTTGGTCACTACCAAAACACCCTGAAGAATCAAATTCTGCCTCAGCACTCCCTCTCCACTCCCTAGTGACATGGAGATGCTTTTCCTCCTACGGCTTCCAAATTCCTCCCACAACTTCCCTGAGAGCCACCCTCAATTTCTGGCTTCAGACAGTAGTGTGCAGAAGACCCTTCTGCTCCACAGGCAGAGTCAGAAGGATATGGATCCTCTCAAACCCAGGTGACAGTGTCCTTTTAGGCAACTGGTGAAGTCCAGAGGTTAACCATCTCTTCTCCTTGCTCCTACTGAGCCAGTCTGTTCCTTCCTGTGTGCTTATGAGAATCAAACAGGGCTTCCCAAAGTGACACACACACACACTCCATTGCAACACTCGACCACGAAGGACAGGCTGCTGGGCCTGGAAGCCAAAGAAGAACTACCACAGAGTGCCACCTACTAAAGGGCCTCTTTAAGCAGCTTTCCAGGAAAGGAGTAGAGAGATTCAGAGCTGAGACACAAAGTTTTCCTTCAGTAACTTCTCCTTTCATTTGGATTGGAAAGATTTCCCTACCAATATACAACTGAGACATTAGGGAGACACCTGCAGTCAGAAGGGATGCTCCAGAAATACTGCGGAGCCACTTGAAAGTAACTACCATTCCCAAACCCCACTGCCTGCAGGAATAGCAGCTTCTCCCTTGCACCCAATTCACAGTTAGTCTTTTCAATTAACTGCTGACACTGACCAGGGCAAGGACTGGGTCAAACTGGTTTCCAAACCAAATCCAGGAGCAAAACAATAACAGAAGAGCTAAGAAGAGTCTGACTTCTAGTGCAACCACAACAATGGACAATCCCTTAGATATCTTTCACTTGGGGTTCACGGTGAAGGGTAAAGGAAGAGAAGTGAGCTTGGGGAGGGATGTCCACACAGGTCCCAATTAAAGCTTTAAATGACAGGGAGGTAAATGGAGTGATTGTCCTTTTGGTCTCCCAGCTGGATATGAAATGCAGGAATAGCTGTGATGAAGCAGCGCACAGCGAAGTCCTCAGATCCAGTGTATTTCTCCTAGTAGAGGTTAAGTGCTCTCTTAGACTCGCTGAATTTCAAACAGCTTCACATCTGTGTCATACCAGATAGGGGGATCCACATTCCTGGGAGAGAAAGATGAGATTCACTTTACTCTCTGTGGTTGTGTACACAGAGTTCAAATCTTACAGCCAGGATTACGGGAGCTGGCAACACAGAATGCCTTCAGCTTTGCAAAAAAGGAAATCACTGGTTGAGACAGTGGCCTTAAATGGATGACAGTATCTATAAGATTCCACAAAGGCAGAACTTTGCATTAAATCTTCGCACCATCCCCTCTAAGTTGCAGCAGAGAATAGAAAACCTACAAAATCCCCATCAAGCACTGCTCCCAGAGCAACTTCCTTCACATCTCCCACTCAAGCTTTTGGAGCACCTAATTCACCCTGTTCTTTTCTAGAGGAAATGCATCTTTCTGTCCTCTAAACGAGAGATAATCTTGAGCTGGCCACGTGCCTTCAATTCTTTCTAAAAAGTCTGGAAAAGATCAACTCAGGCTGCATCCAGATGGCTTACCTCAAGTAAATAACGCCCCACATGTAGGTCCGGAACCACATGGCAGTGCCTGAGTTAGCCTGATACTTGCGAATGAGGATGGGGTGAGGGACAGGCAGCAGCCCCACCAGTGTGCCGTGCTGCAAGAACTTGAGGATCTCTGACTCATCTGTGAGACCCCTGTAAACAGACAGAACAGAACATAATTGGCAGCCCCAGAAGTGCTGCAGCACAAAGTATCAGTTTAAAGAAAAACACACACTGTCAGACTATGGCTATCAAGAACAAACATCCCCTCCACTGACTAAGGAGCTGAGAATGCATCAGAGAAACAAGAAGTCCAACAAGCAAAATAACACCTTGGCCAACGCTGCAAGGCTTTCTATTATACTCTACAAGGAAAGTGCTTACTTGTCAATGCAGATCTTCTCCACCTGAGGGACCAGTACCTGTAGCAGCCGCATGATGGTCTGCAGAGGAAGCTTTGACTTCCAAGACATCACCTGTGAGCAGCAAAGCCCACAAGGAAATCAGTACATTGCATGAGTAGTTTTTCCTACAGGTATCTCCACTGTTTCTACAACAAATGACGTTTACAAAAATCCTGAAGGCAATGGATGAGCTGAGCATGCAACAGCAGTACAATAAATCCTGGAGCACAGAATTCAGAGTCACTCAATGAAACTACCGGGGCACCAGTTTAACACAGATAAAACAAAACACTTCTTTGCAGCTGATCATTCATTTCTGAAGCTTTGGCCAGAAGTCAAAGATACTCCCAAAGAAATGTGTTACTCGGGGGAAGTCTCTGCTTTGGAAAAAAAGGAAGGTAAACTTAAAAAAAGAAAAGAGAGAAGAGGGTTGTGGGTGGAGCAGAAGTAATTTCTGCCACAACTCTTCCTTGTTATTTATTTCACCTGTTCAGACTTCCTTACCCAGTCAGGAGTTGGGGCCCACTGTGCACAGGAGGATGCACTGGAGAGACGCCTTCGATCCCGCTGGGGATGTGACACTTCCTACCAATAAACATCATTTAAAAAACAAAGTCAGACATTAGAGTAAGAAACAGAACTCGCTGCCTCCTGAACCAATGTTTCCAGAGCACTGCTGGACAAGTCAGTCTGTCCCCAGAACAGATCAAACCCAGAAGCCTCCACTTACTGACAGTATTTGCTTTGACGCAGTGAACTGTTCAGACCTCTGCGCACTGAGGAACCCCTCTGGACTTTTCGGCGCCTTTCTTGGTACATCCTGAAGAGTGCTTTTCCAAGGGTGGGTTCTCAGCAACTCCTAACCACACCCTCTCAAGGAACAATACACTCATGCCCCAAACAGGAACACCATCACTGAGTGACATTTGAAAGGCTCTGGCCAAAAGTTCACAACTCATTAATGTTTTCTTCTTCTCTCCATCATTCTGGTTTCATTTCTCTTGGATAAGAGACATCACTACCACCTTGATTTTCAAGGTCAGCCAAGGAAACATCCCAATATTCACGATGGAACAGAATGAAAGCCCTTTAAAAATCACTATCAATCTCTGCACAAGGTAAACATGGAGAGGTTTTTCCCCTTTGCAATACACCCTGACCATTCATTACCATGGTCTACACCTGACTTTTCTACTAAACAAATAGGATCAGCATTTCCTTCCAGCAGCTATTCTACACCTCCACACTTGGCGTCACAAGGACGTCACTGCACACTCATTCACGTCACCTCTGCAACCAGAAACAGCAGCTCTGGGGCAGAGCTGTGCTGCAACCCACTGGAAGCTAGCAGTGCACCGTGACTGGGGAACAGCTCAAACCAGCTGCTGGACAACAACATGTAATGACCCGTGATTCTGTTTCAGAGGCTGCTGGAAGAAGAAAACCCTTCTCCTGCAAGTTCTCAGCAAAAATCTCCCTTAATGACAGATTAAACTCCTTAATTGCATGCTTAAAGACATCTTGCTGACTACAGTCCTTCACGTGGCATCAGGGAAGGCCAAGAAGGATAAGTAAAATGGATTCTAGGCTATTCAAGAATACTGTTCATTCCAGTTTATTCAAAGACTAAATGGCAATATTATTTTGCAATGCTTGCAGACAAAGCCTTTCCGTTTGGCCTCTGAGCCCCATCCCCATCAATCTTCTAAAAATAAAATTCATAAAAGCATAAAAACTTTTATCTCCTGCAGATGACTCCACCCTCTTCCTCTTTCCTCACATCTCCCACAGCCTTGCCTCCATTCCAGCTGTCATCCAAAAGCTTACAGCCAGCTGATATATTTAGGAGAGGTGACATGAATTACAATGAAATGTGAGGGCTGTTCAACATTTCACAAGAAACACTGGAAATGTTTATGGCTGATAAGGGAATTACATTGCAACAGATAAAGAAAGGAATTTAAGTCAGTCATAAGGATGAGGATCCTAAAATTCATCCAATGCCTCTTATTAGTTCATCTTAACTCAGTGGGTTGGAGTCAGGACAGAACACAAAAAGACAACATCATTCAGACGGTCCAAAGCACCACAATCCCCTGAGAGCTGCAGGCGACCTGAAGCGCTATTCGAGAGCAGTGATGTTTCTCCCAGTAGCATATCCCACACCCAATGCTTTACTGCCCTTCACCTCCTGTCTGCTTTATGGCACCACAGCAAACATTCAGCCAGGCAAAGGGCACTGCTGTATTAGCCAGGGAGGGCAACTATCCACCTGGGACCAAAGATCTACATGCATATACACACAAGCAAACTCAGCAGGGAGGGATCAGGACACAAAGGTGCTCCCCTAAATATGCCTAAATAGGCAGTGCCTGCCCTTACCCCGCTCCAGGGCTCCCCATCACTCACAGCTGAGGGCAGGTTACCCTCTGGCAGAGGCTGTGAAGACTCAGGCTCCAGCGAACGCATGGTCCCATCCTCTGACACCTGTGACTTCTCTGTGAGCTTGTCAATCCCTGTGTTCAAAACACAAACAGCTCAGAAGTACAAGCGAGTTAAATGTGTCCTTCTCTGCCCTACCAAGCACAGACACTCCATGCATCAGCTGTAATCTGAAACACTCTCATTTCAACAAGAGCAGCAAGATGCAGCCTTGATCTCATCGTCCCAGAGGAGTTCACTTGCCCCTGGGAAAACACTCCTTGATGCAACAAGGACACAAGTTCACATGAATGCTGTTAAATCGAGGCAAGAAGACAAAATTATGAGAAAAGGTCATGTAGACACTCAATCTGAGATAGCATTTTACTTTGACCTCCCCTCAGCTTGGATAAACTGACCTAAAACTGAGACTGAAAGGCAGTAAGTCATTCACAGACGTAAACTCTTAATCTCTTCCCACACCCAGTGAAAGGGTGAGTCCTCTGTACCTCACAGTGAAAACAAACTTTTCTCCTATTACAAAGATAACCTAATGCTGACCTGGAGTAGCCACCAAACTTGTCTTCAGTGTCCCCGGCTCAGCAGGGGCAGCAGGACGTGACCCCTCCATGGAGGCTCCATCCTGGGAATTGGTGCGAGAAAGAGGCTCAGGAGGTTTCTTCTTGCGCTGCAGGCCTTTCTGGATGGACTGGGAGTCCGTGGGCAAGTTGGCGAGCTGGTGAAACACATTCCGCTTGCGGATAACAGCATAAACCAAATTAGAGTTCCCTGGGAATTACAGTAACAAAATGAGTAGAGAAGGAAGACTCAAAGACTCTGCCAACACGGCCTACCTCACTGGCAACATGAAGCCCGATTGTTGAGACCCTGCAAGCTGAAGGAGCAAAGGCAATGGTGCAAGGAAGAAAGAGCAGAGTCATGTAAACTTTTATCCATTATAAAGCCACAAGAAAATCAAGCTGAATCTTTCCTAGGCTGGAAGGTCGACAAGAAATTGGTTAGAGAGTGACATTCAAACATGTGAGAAAGAAAATGACGCTTTAAGCCATAGAAGAGCACCTGTTTTGGAGGAAAAGATTCAACATTTTTCCATTCTCAATAAGAAGCTCACAAAGTGGGTCGGGGCATTCCAATTGAGGAGAAATAGGAGAGCCAAAAGGCCCCAGATTGCATAACCTCTACAGTAGCAGGAAACAGAATGAAGCCATGATTTAAAATGAAATATGAAACACAGTCACAAAGGCTGCTTCAGGATCTGAAATCCACCGCTTGCTAAGTGTTCCAGCGGGTAAGAAGAGTGACTACTCTTGACTTGCGGCTTTAAAGCAAAACATTAAATCTGAGCCGGGAGAAGTAAGAGCTTCTAGCAGGCTCAGGGACCTCACTCTCATTTCCTGGAGGCAAACAACTGTCATGCCTTTAGGAGGGAAACAATAAGGCACTTCCTGGAGAGGCAGCAAGTGCTAGAACTTTCCTTGGATGGAGCTGTTCGGTCTTCAGCTCCACAGGTCTGACGGAGCAGAACTGACAGACGCTTTCAAACATGTAGGGGGATGGAAGTTGTTTTGCTCCCTCAAATACTTTGCTGAGCAACACGAGCAGTTTCACAGCAGCATCCAGCCAGTTAGTGTTTGAGCCTCGCACACTCCCCTTCCTTTCTCCTTCCCCTCCATCCATCTCATTTTATGGTCTGTTAAGGCTGAGGTGATGCTGACAAATCTCTGCCGCCTCATTTTGCCCTAACCCAACCCCAGTTACCTACTAGCCCAACTTCCTGATCCCAGACAAGTCTCCGTGTAGCTGGTCGCTACGTTTCTACCCCATTCTCACGAATCTGGACTTTTTCTGAATTTGCATATAATGTTCTCTTGGACTAAAGCAGTGTAAACCCCTGAATAGAGAAGTTTCTTACCATCAAATTGGTACTGAATTATGTTGTTGAAAACCTCCAGCAAGAAGAAAACGAGATGGTGGTTCTGGACAGCAGAGAACAAGAACCAGGTGGTGGAGAAAGCCTCCAGGAGATGCAGTAACTTGTTAGCAGCCACCATGGAAAGAGACTTCAGGTACGGAGACACTGCAGAAGGCAAACATATGAGAATTAGAGACAGAACCAGGGACCCACACAAAAACACCATTTAAAACATCACTTTTGCCATCTCCTCACTCTGCACTTCTGGGAAAGCTTCACAAAATAGCTGAGCCCAACAGTGGCTACAGAAACATTTCCAAAAGTGAAAGACTCTAAATAGGTATATGGACCAACAAAGCAAATGTTTCTGCCTTCAGAATTTCTCGTGGGGTTTTACACCAGTAATATCACGGCTCGTGTCCCTTCTGAACATCTTGCACAATCAGAGCCACCTGAACGTCTGTAAAACCCAAGGGCAGACAGTGTCAGTGCGGGGATGTGGCACTCCCTGCTGGAGAAGAATAGCACTGCCACCGCCGTCAGCGGGCTGGAAGGAAAATGCCTCTCTGCCACCCCAGAGTGGCTCCAGGAACCCTGCTGTCATCCTGTCCCATCTGACTGAGCCTGGGCAATATACCTGAAGACAGGTCTGACCTGCAGCAGGCACCTCTAGCACGGAATAGAAAGGGTCAGTTTCCATCAGTGGTCACTGACACTGGTAAACGTTGGCTGGCACAGGTAGGAATGCAGGGAGACAGAGCAAGAGCAGCTGACCCCTCTATGGGTTGCTACTCCATGCAGCAGTGCTTACCGTTCACAATGATGGTGAGCAGGCAGTCAAAGAGAGGCTGCAGACGCTGATGCCCACTAGTTATGATCTTGTGAAAGACCTACAGCAGGGAAAAGAGTTCTTGAGCAAGGCAGAACCCTACTGAAAGCACCCTCTCAACCAAAACCAGTGCCACCCCCACACTAATCGCTTCCTGACACCATTCCTTCCTAGGCAGGCCCTTGCATACTCCACAATTACAAAGGTGGAGAAGGCTGCTCTCACTGCAGACTCGTGCTCCAAGAGCGCAAGCTTTTATTTACAAGGAATCCTTTGGGGATATGATTACTGCTCTACAATACTGCAAACAGAAACTGACTGAGCCGTTCCAAAATGCACAGCCAGCCCGGGACAACAATAAGTTACCAGGAAGTAAGGACTATCGTCACCTCCAGTGGATTTTTGGCTCTGAACCTTAATGATAGCTGCTTGACATACCAAGGAGCTAATGATCTCATGTCCAATTTTAGTGCAAACTTTCAACTGCAGTGTTTGTCCTACATTTATTAACTACACGCTCAGAGGCATGGAAATATTCAGCTGCCCCACAACCAGTCCAGACACTTCCAGTTTTGGCCTTCCCACCTCTAGTAGGCATGTTTATAGAGTACACAGCATAATGAAAAGACAGATGATCTAAAACTAATGAAATGTAACAGCAAAACACGTAGCATCGAGAACAGTTCTGGTACGTGGATTCTTCCTCCTCCTCCTAGTGGTAATCTCATTTAGAAGGTTTAATCAAAAGCTGCTGAGAAATTCCTCCCTGACAAATAAGCACCACCATGCCAGAAGGGTACTGCACAACGCCAGTACTGCAAAGTGCGCAGCTGTGTGTTGGCAGCATTGGGGCCCTCATCGCTGCCGACTGCAAGACGAATGAAATGCAAAGCTGTGGGTTGAGCTTGGTAAGGACACTGTTGTCCTCATTCTGTCAAACACGCTCCATGCAACTCTGGTTACTTGGGTCAGAGCCAGCAACACAGTCAGATTTCCTGCCTTCAAGTCTGTTAGAGATCATCCACCCATCCCACTGCACCAGACTCAGAGGCCTTTAAACACCAGTTCAGCTCCATCCCAGATCTTGTTCTTTGAGATCTGCACGACATGCGCCCCCTGCCAGACACATCACCTCAGGTTAGCAGAGGATGATGAACCACCAGTGTTTGGATACACCCCACACACTTTCTAGCCACTCAGTGGAGGGGTAATTTAGGAAGGATCAGTAAATTGTTCTGCTTCCTCACTCAGTTTGTGGAGGCTTTGAAACAAGGGCTAAGAGGGAAAGAAAAGAACTCCTAGAGCTATACTCACTATGATGAGCAGATCCGCGTGAGTCCCTGTGAAGACAGGGATGTCCATAGGCACTCGTACAGAATACGGCTTGTTCAGTCGCACCCCAAAGTTACGCTCCCCACTGAGAAGCAGGAGGATAAATACCCCAATGTGCATCAATCCCACTCGTGCTGCAGAAAAACAGAACAAGCAAACAAGAAAAACAAAAACAAAACTACCACACCGATGCCAAAGGACTGCTGAAAACAGGAGGGCAATGAGGAGAGAGGAGAAACACAATGGGACTGAAACTGTAGACACCAGAGTATCCTGATAAGGAATGTCCCACACAGAGCTCCTCCAATTGCCAGTACCGGTGTCTGCCTCAAGCCTGTACAACACAAAGTCTCAGGTAGATTATGCTCCTCATTATGTTCTTGATGTAAATTACCATAGTAGGAAAGATCTGACTTCTTCCAGCAGTCCAGCATAGTGTTATGACCAATTTATACCAAAGGCAAGAGAAAATCACTCATTTTTTCCTCTTCTTCTTAGGATCAGGGAGGCAGCTTTTGACATAAGAACTCAAAAAGCATTAGCACATGCTAAGGATATCCCTTCCATGTGCTGTGGTACAGACCATGCCCTGCTTCTAAGTCCATTACAAACACCCACCTAACTGAACTGCCCCCCCTCACTCCTGCAGAAGGCTAGGAACATGCACTCAAGCAGCAATCTCAGTGGTAGAGAGGAAGCATCTTAAAAATATCTTAACTCAACTGCTAGGCACAGATCATCCCAAATAATGAGAACAACCAACTTACACTGGTCTGCTCTGGCATCATTGAGAAAATACAAGACTGGGACAAGGATATCCAGAACATCACTGCTCTTCAGCACAAAGAAGAGGAATTTCTGGAAAGAAAGGATTTCAGGCAATCATAAGAACATTTGATTTTATCCACCATCCCCAGGGCTCAGGCCAGGCAGACTCAAGCTAGCCAGTCTCTGACTAACAATCACAAAGGCTGAGATATGCACTAACACTTTATCTGCATTATCTGTAGTTATTTTAATAATTGCTCCTATACTTGGCTTCAAGCAGTGACCTTCAGAGCTGCAGCTCCTCTCACCAGCTCTCCCTGGAGCCAGACCAGTCCCAGCCCACCCAGCTGAAAGCAGTGCTGCTGACAGGACAGCATCACAGTCAGTGCTCACTACCTGCCCGTGACCTCCCTCCAGAGCTCCATCCAGCCAGAGCCACACCAGGCTCCGGGGATCAAGCAAGGAGGGGTAAAGCTCAACAATAAGCAGCTCCACACCTTGTTGAAGTCACACAGTTTCCAGAAGAGGACGAGAAGTTCCTGATGGAATTGGATCTTCTTGGCAGAGTTTGGCAGGTAGGTCTGGACCAGCGGGTTTGATAACAAACGAGCCACTCCTTTCAGGATGAACTGGAAATCCTGCCAACAGACCAGGAAAGAGACTGTGGTGGGTCCAGGGCTAGCTCTATCAGCATGAAATCAGACAGGAAGTAGTTCAGGACTGGAGCACACTACCTCCTCTCGGTGTATTCTTGAGAGGTAATTCACAAACAGATTGTCTGGTCCCGGAGGCTGTGTTCAAAGACAATGAATGAAATGCTTATGAAATTACAAGATACAGTCAGGAGCCAAGTGCAAGCAGTGGCTCTAGGGACTCACATCTCTCATTTAAGCTTTGCTCTCTGAATGTTCCAGTTCTAAATGCTAGGAGACAGAGCACTTCCAAAATCAGTAAAGTCAGGGAATTTTTACTTTAGTGCTCCTGATTCAAGTCAGTGACCAAAAGCTGCTGGTTTGGTCACCTATGGCTACTTAGTGTCCTACAGGAAAGGAAGAGGACTGGGCCAGAGATAGCAGACTGCAAGGAATGGAGTGTTGCTGCGCCCTACAGATTAGCCCTGCATTCAGGAAGGGCTAGTATAAGAGGGTCGCAGCATTCAGGAAAGCAGCAAATATGGATCCCAGGGTCACTCACATCCACATCATCCATGGCCGTGCCAGTAGTTGTGCCATCCACCGTGGGACTTGAACTGGTGGAGCTGTCGTAGTCCAAAGTGACAATCAGCACCTGGGCTGCCTCCTCCACCAGGGGCTCACGGTAGTCAGAGAAAAGCAGATGATTGTAAGGAATCCCGTAACCCACCGGATCGTAGGCACAGACCACATTCAGGAGCGAGGTGAAGAGGGGGAGGGCATGTCTGGGCAGGAGAAAACACTCTCAGAAGGCAGAAGCGAGAAGCAAATGGTGCTGCCTTGGGGAGAGACAGGCATCCCTCCCCAGGATTTTGGGATCATAACAAAAGACCAGCACCTTCCCTAATCCACCCAACTCTAATCTATGACAGTGACCAGTGATTGAGCAGCATAGGGACAAGAGCTGACACTCATCTCCCACTGGTCATCTGGACAAGAGCTAAAAAGAAAGGGGAGGTTAAAAAAAAATGACTGTGTGGCCTCCCAGAGAAATCCCATGCAACAATATTGAAAAGGAGATGGGACCTTAAAGCTCTCTAGACTCTATAAAGACCAAACTGTGCTGCCCCCAATGGGCACCTGAAAATCTCAGAGGAGACAATGTCACCAGAGGGCAGCATTCACCTGCCATCACCACGGCGACTCAATGAAGCGCCACACCACCACTCCCACCAGGGAACAGGATCTACAGCAGGGGAATGCATCTGCCACATGACAAGGACCACTCCTGTACCAAATTCCAGTGAGTATCATGCTCAGTTTCACCCTTTGCTGATGAGGAAGGTTTCTCACTAAGCAGAGATGCTAATGCGGATGTGAGTAGGACATGCTACCTCCAATAGCTAGGGGCTGCTGTCCAAGTCCTATGGCCACCCATTACTAACATACTCCTTTGGAAATATTTCAGTGTATTTCTCCTTCTAGCACTCAGCTTTACACCCTCACCTATTCTCTGTAGAGCAGAAGAACTGCACCCAGGGGTTGGTGTTGCTGCTGTCTGAAGACGGAGGCAGATACATGGCCTCAGAGAAACAGGTCAGCAGCAGCTTAAGCAGCTCTGTCCTGAAAGAAGGGAAGAAGAGGCCAAGTCCTGGACTGACGCACAGGAGACACAATCACCACAGCAATGTATAAGAAAAGCTCTGTCCCATCTAGAAAGTATTTCCTATAGAAAGCTGAGTCCATTTCATTAGCAACATTTCATTCAGAAGCACTGATCAAAATGCTGCCTTTTGACAACAAGAAATACAGTACAGAGTTCCTAGGTCATTTTAAAGGGTTTTGACAGTTTCTATCACAGACACTCCAACTCCCATATCATACTACAAAAAGCTACTCAAAAGCACAACCAGTTTTCTCTTTGCTGCCTGACATGATGGATTAGAAAGGGGCAAGGGCCCTGTGGAAGTCACAAGTGCCTCAAGAAGCACAGAGAGCCCATCTCCCTCAAACCCCCCCCAGTCTCCTGAGCCCAGCTCCTCTCCATTCTGCCTTTGCAAACCCTCTTACCTATTCAAGTCATGAATGTAGTTAGGCTGTGGAGAGTGAGCGAAGCCCACTCCTGCCTCCCAGATGTACTCACAGCTGTCAATGGAGTGGATATCTTCTGCTGTGTCCTATGGAGAGAAACAGGAGGTCAGATCACAGGCAAGTGCAAGAGTTGACAGCGCTTATGGGTATCCAAGGCAGTTCAGCTCCACCCTCAACAACAGCAAATAAACCAGCAGAGATGCATTCTGACACTCGAGTTGCATGTACCAGCCTCACTCAGGCAGCACCTACCCAGGCACTGGGCACCATGCAGAAGAAGGTTCTTCCTCCAGCATGCCAAGGCACAGTGCTAGCCACCTCCACTAGAAATTGGCACCCAGCACCAAAAGATCCAGGATATATTTTGCTCTAATTATGGGATATATCACCACCTCCTCTCTTTTCCTCTGCATCTCATGAAACACAGCCCAGGTCAGGGTTTTCCTTTTGCATCTCAAGAGCATCACATGGAGATACAGTACCCACTTAACACCTCCACCTTATCTCAGAGGGCATCATACTGCTTTTACACACACAACAGAGTGCAAAGGCAAGAGAAGCAGCAAATTACCTCTAACTTATACTAAAAGTGCATGACGCTATGACTTGCCTTTTCAGTGGGTAAAACAAGAAGGTAACTGCAAGTATGTTCCCTCTCCCAGTAAGAACCCTCCCAACCCCTTGACAGCTACTGGCACGACTCTCAAACTCTTGCTTTGCAGCCTGAGGAGATGAACCATGGCAGCTTGCCCTTCTCCTTTGCCATGGCCAGTTGAGCTTAGGTTGAAGCAGCCTCGTGGAGACAAGAAGCCATTGCAAACCACGTGCTGACCCTCAAGAAATGACTGGAAGCAAGGGCCCAGATGAATATAATATACTTGCATCTGGTACCCTTGGCATGCCTTGTCCATCTCTTTCCTTAAGTTTAATTAAGCAAATTTTACCACCAACCTTTTTTCCTCCCTGCAACTGGGGAAAGCTGACCAGAGGACTGTTTTTAATTGCTCTGAATTCCTGCTGCATAACTTCCTTCCCTCCCACAATGGTAATGATCTCACTGAGGGCAACCAAGATGCACTTAGCACGCCAGCCACAACTTCCACAAAACCAGCATGCTGACAGCAGCTACTGCTAACACAGAATCAACTGCAGCTTCCTCAACAGTCCTTGCTTTTCCTGCCTCTCTACTCAGTTCCGACAGACAGGTTGGAGCTCACTCACCACCGGGATCCTCATTCAGCTCCTCAGAACTATTCTTGATAAAACTGGAGCACCTAAGATCTTCCTCCACAGTCAAATTGGCAGTGAGAGGAACAAGGTGCTAAAGGTCCCTGCTCTACTGGAAACAATAGGAGAGCAGATTTTGGCAGCATGACCACATTTTCCTGACAGGCAAGCTGTAGTGCAGGGGAAAACACTAGCCCCTCCAGCTGACATTCACCCAGCTATCCTAGAACACCTGCTTTAGAGGACAGAGACACCACCCACTGAGCCCAAAACATTGATCAGTGTTATTCACCTTGCCTTCATGCTCAATGACTCCATGTTTTCCTGCCTGAAGATTTGTAAGGAAGCTACTGGGGTCTTCCAGGGTCCCTCATCATGCAGCTAATCTATCTCTATGTAGATAACCTCATGATTCAACTCACCACCGTGCTTCTCCGGTGGCTTTGCACAGTGAAATCGGGACAGAAGAGCAGATCTGCAACAGCAAGGAGCAGCGACTCAGCCAGCGGGCGGGCATTTTCGTCATCTTCATCTCCCTAAACGTGAGAATTGTGGAAGAGTATTGTTAGTACAGGCTTAGCAAAGATCATACATTAACACTGTTATAACAGCAAGAGAAGATGCGCTCTCCATGAATACACTATAAGTTACAGAGGAACAAGAGGGAGAAACATGCAAAACCCACTCAGGACAGGCAAGAAATTCCCCCCTGGAGAGTGATGCCTATACGGGAACAAGGTCTTTAACGTGACCATACTGAGTGGATAAAGTATTCCAACCTACAGCTCTTAAGAAAACAGAACAGCAGCACTGCACATTGCCACGTGGAGATGCTTTGCTTATGGAGGATGAAAGAAAGGAATCACTACAGAGAAGAGTGTTTTACAGAAAACAGAGACTGCAATAGGAAGCAGGCAGGCAGCGGTGTTAACAGGTGTAAAACCTCTCCAAGTCCTGCATGGGCTGCCCAGAACTGGAAGCCACAGAAGAAGGAGAGGCTGCATGCAGCTCAGCAAGGAGCCACCTCAGCCTGCCATGGCAGAGCAAGCATGACAGCAGAGGGGATTTTGTTGTCTCCAGCATTCAAAGCAATCGCTTGAATCATGCACGGCTACTTCTCTGCAACCACTGCCACAGGAAACCCTGCCAGATCCTGCCTGTCAAAGAGCACCCTGGCTAAGAGGCCTTTCCACCACACACAGGTGCTTAGGCAAAGACAGGGAGTGGGAACGGCAGGAGCTCATCCATCTCTGCCAGCCTGCACACGACATGCAGCGCTGCTGTCACAGCAGGCAGCTACCCGAGATAAGAGTCCTGTGGTTCTGATGTCTGTCTCAGCAACTGCAGGAAAGACACCGTCAGACAGATCCCGGTTGTAAGAAGCCCAGAGAGGACAGATGAAGCCATCAGGCAGCAAAGATGCTTCTGCCTGGGCTAGCATTAGGGCCAAAGGGGACTTCTTAATCAAGAATAATCTTTGCTAACACAGTCTCAGCTGCCAGAAAAAGTCCCTGCAGGCCTTGGGAACCACAGCATCCAAAAAATGGGAGACACATGAGCCAATAGTTCTCAATACAACAGGGAAGGCACACAGTTTTCCAGCAATCTCTTGAAAGATTTGTGTCTTTTAAAAACCGTCACACATCCTGATCCTAAGCACGACATAACCCTAGCAGTCCCTGTCTAATCCCAGCAACTTGCTTAGAATCATAGAATCAACAAGGTTGGAAAAGGCCTCTAAGATCATCCAGTCCACCTAGCACCAATATTCCCCTACTCAACCACATCCCTCAGTATATCTCCTGACACTCAGCCTGTAGGAACAGCAGTTTCCAGCAGGGGAGGTAAGAGCTTTATTAGTCTGTTTCAAATTAAAGGTCAAGCTTGCAGTAGTATTCATTTCTCTCAGGACCATATGCAGGGAATATGGGGAGAGAGCTTTATTTTGCTGAGATGCAATAAAGGAAGAGAGGGCCCAACACGCTCCAGATGGGAAAGGGCTTAACAGCATCCTGTGCGCTCCTTGGGCAGCTGCCTGACAGGACCCGGAGAGCAGGGAAGTGCAGAGAGACTCAAGGGAACTCCTTCACAAAAGCAAGCTTTTTACTGCTAAAGGGCCTAAAGACAACTATATCAGAAAACAAAGCACTCCTCTCCCAGGTTACAGCAGTAGGAGAAGAGGTATTGGTCTTAAGTTGCACCAGGGGAGGTTCAGGCTGGATATTAGGAAAAAATTCCTCTCAGGAAGAGCAGTGATGCAGTGGCACAGCTGCCCAATAAGAGTGGGGGGGGGGGGGTCACCGTCCCTGGGGGTGCTCAGAACTGTGGAGTTGTGGTACTGAGGGACGTGGTCGGTGGATGTGGTGGGGATGGGCTGACAGGTGGACGAGATGATCTTAAAGGTCTTTTCCAACCTTAACGATTCTGTACAGATTGAACGATGGGGCAACGTGAACCACAACAGCTCCTCTGACGTCCAGCAGGCACGATGCATCAGGAGGGCTGCACTGGGCTGGATCACCTTGGGGTGACCCCACCTCTCCAAGGCAGAGGAACTCTCTCCTCCAGCTGCTGAACAAGGTGGAAAAAGCAGTTGTAAGAGCAGCCTTGCTGGCTCAGGGCATCAGGTGCCCCTTCCCAAAGCAGCAAGATCTAGCAACTCCACAGTCAGTTCTCTCCAGCACTCTCAGCCTCTGCAGGGATCAAAGTGGACAACCACCCTCCCAATCACACAGATCACACAGCAGAGTGCTGCTAGCAAAAGCTTTCTTTTCCCCTTGAAGTGGCCTCGGGCAAAACGGATTAGAGGTAACAGGCAGAGATAGCGCAAGGTTTGTAGTGTACCAACCACTGCCAATTCCCTCTAAAGCTCCTCCAAAACTCTGCAGCACACGTAACATTCAGGGGGAACCACACATTCCAGCACAGTCACGCTGACCTGCAGATTCAGAAATTTCCAGGAGAGCACTCTTCATGCATAAAACAGCAGCTGCCAAGGGAGAAAGAAGGTAAACATGCACTCCTAGCCCACCTCAGCTATGCTTTCAACAGTATTTCTCTTATTTGCAGAACATGCTAAGGCATTTTACCCTGATCCTTCTCACACTGATTTCAGTTCACACTTCCCATACTGGAAAAGCCTTCCCTCACATACCAGCTCTCTCCTACAGATACACACCCAAGTGAAATCTTCAGATGACACAGCAAGCTGCATTGAGCAGAGCAGCTGAGGGCAAGAGGAGGAGCACCAAGAATCAAAGAAAAGAAACTGACTTAGAAGATGCCACCTAGTTTCTGCATAAACAGAAATAACAACAGTGCAGCTGTCCTCAAATGCTTCCTTGCTTCCCCCCGCTCACCCTCCAGAAAGGAGAATAAGTGCCAAGAGACAGACCCCTCCTCGGCCAGCCCCAGGGACAGTCGACCAGAAGAAGCCTCTCCAGTCTGGGTCCTCAAAGATGTAAGGCAGGATCCGGGTGAGGAGCCGGCTGCAGTTCAAGACGATTTGTCTCTCCTTCTCTGTGTGGCAGCCACTCTCTGCTCCCTGCACCAACTTCTCCACAGCCTGCAGGAAACAAAAGGCAGGTAGCATTAGTTTGGACATGAGCAGAACCGCACAGCTGTGACCTGCTGGTGACATCTTCACGTAGATTTATAAGCATTGCTTGGAATCCACTTTCCCCGAGTTCAAACAGCCTCCATTGCTGTTTGAAACACTGAGGTAAACAATCTTACATGTCAGGGTAACCCACACAGCACATGTGTTGCATGGATAGAGAGCCACAGCACCCGCGGGCTCTCTCCAGCACTGAAAGCAGAAATAGTACTAAGGACTCACCGTGCAGCTTTTTAATTCACGGGGTCGTATTCTCCACTTAGTTTCACAGCAGACTGTCTGGGTCACTGCCCGATAGCTTGCGTCACCGCCCTCGTGGGTATGGAAATCTGTTTGTGCAGTCCCAGCCCATCCACGCACAGCTCTATGACTGTGCGTAAATATTTTTCCAGGCACATTTATGACCCTGCACGGCAGGGATGTAGGCTGAGTCTCCATCCACGACAGCAGATGACATCTCAGCCTTGCTGCTGTGCTCTCCACAAACACGCAGGGCTGCTGGTCCAATGTCACACCACACCTCGCAAAGGTCAGGACCTTCAGACTGGCAAAAGTCTGCAGGCTCCTCTGACCACGACACCTTACGATCTAGAGCTCCCAGATACACAGCGCTGCAGCAATCAGGCCTCCCAGCACAACCACTTCCAGCGGGGAGAACAGCCCACATTTCAGTCTCGCTTTTTGTAGAAATAAGACACAGAGCCAAAGGGATTACTTGGTCAGTTCAGATCTCCCCAGCTCTTCTCAGTTCAGAAGCTGCTGCTTGTCAGAAGCCAGGAGACAGCACAAGGGGAGAATTGTGGTAAACCGAGAGGCAAGACACTTATCACTGGGAGCACACAGGAACAAACAAGTGCAGTTTGTAGTGCAAGGAGACAATAGGGCACCAATCCCCCATTGGGAGCCACAGGACTCAGTGAAGGACACCTCCTGCCAGCACAGCACCGAGAAGACAATGCCATCCTTACCTTATAACACAGAGTCGCCAAGTTGGAAGGCGATTCCTCTCTCACTGCTCGTATCTCTGCAGCTGGCACGAGGGCAAAGACATCCTGCACTGAAGTGGCTGTGTCTGCCCAGAACTGGTCCCAGAAGGCATCATCCGTTGCCTCCACAGGCTGCAGAGAGACAGACAGAGCTACAGAGGCAGAACCACCACCCCGTGAGCTCCAAACATCAGTGACTGCAACCGGATCGGGGATGCGACCATCAGCACAGAGAACAGAAGAGGATAAATAAAACAGCGTCACTGATTTCTATTCCAGTTTTTTTAGTTACCAGAGCCTTGGCTGATGGGACCTCCCAAACAGGGCATTCCCTCAGCACTGGGGGTGACCAGCAAGGCATTTATGTGACCAAGCGCATCAGATTTGGACACACTGTCTTCCACAGAGCCACGACATATGCAAGGCCTCAGCTTGGCTGCAAGCCAGGGCACGTGTGCCCAGCTCTTCATTAACACACATGGGCTGGGCTGCTGTCACGTGCTCTGTCACACACAACAGAATTACTTCTGTTGTAACCAAAGCCTTGGGAAAGCAATTGAGGACGTCCCATGTTAGGGCACAAACACAAAGAACTGACAGACCCACCTGAAAACACTCAATAGTGCAACGGAGTTGATCTTTCTGAACCAAATATTTGCTGGCAGTTGGACTCAGGGCAGCCAGCAGCAGCCTTTAAAACTTACCTTTAAAACGCCCTAATCGTGCAAGTTGAAGTGGAAGGAGGAGGCCAAGATAAGCAATCCAATTAGGGTCACATTTGTGGTCTAAGCCCGTCCTCTCATACCTGGGAGCACCCCTTGCCCCACCATCCTGCCTCTGCCCCACAGCACCTCTACAGCAAACAGCAGCTCCTGCAGGTGATGCTAATCAGCACTGCGCTGGGTCTATCGCGCTGGATGGGAAAGGGGCAAAACCACAAATGCATGTTTAACTTGCATTATTCCCAGCTCCACGTAGTAGGCAGAAAGCACGTCTGCTTCTGTGCTGCGGTTCTAAACACAGCCAAGATGCCACGCTGGGGAGAACAGCTCACTCACAGCTCTGATGCTGAGAAGCGTTGCATTTCTCCCCTGTATGTGAATGAGAAGAGACGGCATCACCTGAACTCGCAGAAGGTGATGCGTCACCACCACCGGAGGGCAGCAAGCGAGAGGAGCCAGCAGGCGGCTGCCAGACTGGCGCAGCAGGTTCCTGCCCTCAGGCTCTCCTCCCACGTGCTCCTGCACCCGAGGGGCTCATGGTTCATCCCACTCCTTTCTGCCATGCAATGAATCAGCCCAAGCCACTCTCCACTCAAAACCAAATCCACGAGTTAAAGCGTCTTCTCAAACACTGCTCTGACGCTGAAATCCTCTTTATTTTATCACCAGGCCACCAAACCGAATTCCCACCAAGCCCCTTTTCAAGGAAGAGAGACTTTTTCTAAGGGATCCAAGACGACAGCTCCTCAGAGGGATCTGAAGGACAGCCAAGTGCCTTCAGCTGACTTTCAGCAGAACTCAGCTTCCTAAGCATGCAAGAGAGCTGCACTGCCTTGCAATCTGTGCATGAAACACCTAAATGGAGAGAGGAGAAAAGCTATTTACAAGTCAGATCTCTAATTATGCTCCTCAAAAAGAGCCAACTATTTGGAAACACAATCTATATAATGCAGGAAACATCCTCCACTTCCTACATCCCCGTCCAAACCGGGCACCACAGCCACAGGGCTAATTGCCATGTGCACCTACTGGCTGCTTGCCACGGCCACTCCCGCCGACCGCAGGGAGCAGCAATTGCTGCTAACAGGAGATCATGCATAAGTAATGGCTTCACTCTCATCTAGAGGGGAAGGAGAAAACCATTCCCCTCCAATGTACACAGAACCTTTTTCTGCCCGTAGCTTCCTTGGAGGCTGAACACAGCCCTCCTCTACAGCTGGTAGCATGACAGCTACGATGGATTGAACAGCACTGTCTCCAACAAGAATTACACGGAGAGAGAGGAGCACCGCAGCAATCACCGGAGCTGCAACGCTGGATGCTGCAGCAGCAGTAATGTCTGCCATCTTGGCAAGCAGGTTACGCTAAAACACCATTTCTTTGCTCTTGAATAGCTGCATTAAGTCATCTCTCCATCCAACAGATGGCATCCCATGTACAATCCTAGGGCACCATTCAGTACTGACTCACCCGCATCCCTGCAGCCCCCCGATCTAATTAACCGTCTGGCATCATAAAGCTACTTGATGCACGTAATGTTCGTCTCCTCAAAAGAACACTGGTGGATGTTTTAAAGCTGGCTGCATTCTGCGTACAGCATCTCTGGAGATCTAAACATCCACCTCCTCGTGCTGAGCTCACCCAGCAGCCTGTGCCCAGCACACAGAAAAGGGAAGTACAGCGACCTGGAACAGCCTCATTCACCGAGCACCTGCTGCTTGGACCACGGTCTGTACCAAAGCAAGGAGCTGACTGCAGCACTGACCGGCTGCTGTGAGCGCAGCAGGCAGCGTTAAATGGATGTGATGTCTTACGGCGGACAAGGGAGATTTTTATTTTTGCCTTCAGTTCACCTCGACAAGGCTTAAAGTCCTCCCATTTGCACACTGGCTACACAAAGGCAGAATCAGTCCTGCGGGCAGTTCCAGACTTTATTTCCCCAGTAGTTATAAACTGGGGGTTTCAGATGCTTTAAAACACGCCATCCAGACACACAGCAAGAATCAGAAAAGGAAGCCGTGTGAATTACGAGCATCTTGCCAGTTACTGAGCAGAGAATCACAGCCCTGAACAAGCAGTCCCAAGCAAACAGGATACGTCACGGGAAGAAAGAACACAGTGCAGAGCTGACCACTTCCTATAAACAGGAAAAGGTCCCAAAGCACACTGCTTCCCCTGCTTGTTACTGTCCTCATCTTCACTTTCACATACAACTCCTTCTCAATTCTCATAAAATCCCTCACGAGCTCACGCAGGGTGAGTATTTGCACCCTCCTCCCAACCAAGAGTTCTCTGCACTACACCTTCACATCCAACACTCTCATATCCAGCACCCATTCCCAACTGCCCCTATTGGAGGACCATCCTCCAGTCTTCACTTCCTGCCACCATGCTGACCAGCCCAGATCACGGGGCATTTGGGGGTAGGGACCATCATTCTTCTGGGACTCAAAGCCCTCATTTCTGATCGAGCTTTTCCAGACAGCAGTGTGCTCCTTTCCACTCAAATGAGGCAGAATTTGGAGTGCAGTGACCACAGAGCTATTCATGCAGCACCAGACTGAGCCCTAGGAGATCAGACAGCCCTGCAGTTAGCGTGAGGCAGTGCAGGTACCTCTGACCACCTGTTTGTGAGCCACTGTGCAAAAGCAAAGCCCGAGGTCAGCTTTATTCAAAACGTTAATAAGTAGCAGGATTTCATCCTTGCTGCCAAGGACAGCAGCCCCACGCTGCTCTCAGTGCAGAAGTGATTTTTTTTTTCATAGGGTATTTGCAGCCAGCAGGGGAGAATCAAGGAGAGATCCCAAACAAGTCTTTTGCCAGGCCTCTGCTCACAGCAAAGGGAGCTGGAAAATGTGATTTGTG
Organism: Pavo muticus; assembly: GCA_016647715.1. Classification (NCBI taxonomy): domain Eukaryota; kingdom Metazoa; phylum Chordata; class Aves; order Galliformes; family Phasianidae; genus Pavo; species Pavo muticus. The sequence continues at coordinate 360,741 of JACDJE010000038.1, read as the reverse complement.
GAATTCTGGCACTGAAAGCCTAAAAGTCAGCTATAGTTTTGGTTGTAAGACAATAACGCCGCTTTTCCTCAACCCAGGAGACTTAGATACTTGAATACGTTCAGAAATAGGCTACTCAGAAACTAATCTCTCTCTAAGCATAAGATTTACTTTTATCAGGTTCAAATTAACAGCATGTCATAATATTGCATTTGTGCATCAGGGAGAAAGAAAGGACTGCAGTTCATCCCTTGTGTTTGATCCTTTCTGCCTCTTTAAAAGCAGAGGCACAGCTGGCACTGAAATCTAATAAGCTAGTTCCCAAGATCAAAACTTCTCATCTTCCAGTCAGTTGCCTGCAGAAACCATTTAATCCCCAACTAACTGGGAAAAGCAAGCACGTTTCCCTCACAGCTGGGACCCCCAGCTTCAGCTCCATGCCCACCACCCACAGCCCACACGTCCCTTCACCCGCCATGCAGGCAGCACTCCTAGGGGCACCGAGGGAGCACCCGCACATCCCATCTGATAGGGCACACCTATTTTATTGTTAAATTGATTAGGACTACTCTTTTAGAAGTGGGCAGCATTCAGAAATACATGCATCATATAAGAAAGCTTTTAAGCCCATTTTTCTGCGAGTGTCTGTTATGATACATTTGTAGCATAAACAAATACCTTTCTTCTGGTACCTTTTTAATTACTGAAATTGTTCTGAATTGATCGCTCTGAAGTGATTTTTCTTTTTTAGTGTTTTTACATCTTCAGAGTTTCTCTTTGGCAATCAAAAATCAATCAAATCAGTTCCATTTTTTGTTGCCCATCCTTGGCTTGACTTTCAAGATGCAGGCTCCACTTGTGCTACAAGCATTGAAGCATTATGTTACTTACAACTTCGTTTGTTGGGTTCTTTTAAATGTTCATACAGAACACTCATTTTAATTAATGAAAACCTAGAGATTCAAGAAAAATTAACTATGCCAACTCTGAACTTCCAGCAGCGAGCAAACACTGCTTTCTGCTGGGCCACTTCCTCCCCTCAAAGCCGTCCCAAACACAGCACAGCACAGCACTTAGCTCATGGTTTCATGTTACCTAAGATTTGACAAAATCTGTTTGTCCAGTTACCCAATGAAAGAGGAGACTGGAAAAAAAAAAAAAAAAAAAAAAAAGAGATGCTGGTGAGAAAGCAAAGTGTGCCAACACTGCCGCTTGAACCCAGGCCCTCGTGCACTGGGAGGCTGCACGATGGCTGCTGCTGGCACAAGCTCCGAAGGCTCCAGCAGAGCCCAGCCGTGCACGCGGGCCATGCGAACAACGGAGCCCTTCTCCGGTATGTAAACATGGGAGTGCCAACACCGCTCCCTTTTTCCACATGGCACTCAGGCTCACCTAGACCACAAAGACATGAAATGAATCCAGACCAGAACGACACTGTTTCTCCTTCCTCTACCCAGGGCCCCAGAGAACCTTCCTTCATACGCACGTCAATAAAGTGGGGGAGGGCAGCTCTCGGCTGCCAACAGGAGGATTGCCTCACATGGGGTTTTCTTTGCGGGCAGCAGGCTGAGACGATCCCTTTGGTGAACGCAGGTACTGAGAAGCCAAGTTTCATTCTTTTCCCCCCAGTCTCCCTTTGTAACCACGCTCCCCAGTTACAGAACAACATTCCAGATCTGAAGGCACCCCAAAATACTTTGGCAACCAAAAAAGACTTGGAAGAACTCCTTCAGACGTTAATTCACCTGCTTCTCCATTTATGTGGTATTTGTTCTTAAAAACCTCCTGTTGTGAGGTTCTCACAAATTCACCAAAGCTGCTCCCGAGTCACGCGGACACAACCAATACTCCTTTACAACACGTCATCGTGACTTCTCAGAGCCTCTTCCAGCCTTACTTTCTACCACCCCCAATCCCACCCCTCACTCTGTGACTTTTTGCAGACCTTCTCCCCTTACCCTTCACCTCTGTGCGCCCATACTCTGTTCTGACGTTATTCCTCATCGTTATCCCTATTACCTCCACATCTCCGAGTTTGCACAGCTGCTTTTGCCGCCCCATGGCCGGAGGTGGCTCAGAGCAGCCGCTCTCCATGGCAGCTCAGCAGCGCTCCCCACGCGCTGTCTCAGTGAAACCCCTCTCAGAGCGGCCGCAGCGCACAGCCCTACCGCTGCGGGCGGCCGCGCGTTGTTGTAACGCTGACCGCCTTCCGCTCCGCTCCTCCTCCACCACAGCCTGCGGGAGTAAAGCGTTATTCCACAGGCCACGTATGGAGACAGCTTCCGTGCGGAAAGCCGCCCCAGCAGCGCGGCTGGCAGCATCCCTTCCGATCGGCGTCACCCAGAACGGGGGCACAAACGCCGAACGGATCGCGCGTCGCGCCCCGACCGGTGACAGAACAGCCCCGCCGGCCACCGCACGGCACGGAGCCCCTGCCGCACACCCGCTGCCCCGCACCCGAGCAGCAGCCATCCCGCAGCACCGTGGTGCCACAGGGCTCAGGCCCCGCCAGCCCTCAGCCACCTCAGGGCGGCTCCTGACATGGCGGCCCCCCCGCGACATGGCGGCCCTCACCTGTGTCTTGGTGGTGAGCTGGATCACGGCCTTCCTGAAGTTGAGCTTGGAGTCCGCGCTGCCCATAGTGCGGGCTGAGGCCCGGACAGTGCCTCACGGCGCCGCTCCCTCCTGCCCGGCTCGGGCCGCTGCCTCCATCCCTCCCTCCCGCTGTCAAACCCTCGCGGATCGCAGCTCCGCCCCCGCCCGCCCCCTCCCCGCCCTCGAAGGGCTGCGGTCCCTTCGCACGCTGCCTGTCCCTCCATCCCCTGCTCCTTTCCTAGCCCTCAGCTTCCCTCTTCCTGCGCACCGCTCTGCCTATTTTTCCTTCCTCCAAATCATTCTCCGTCCCCAGCTCCCCCTGCCTTTTTCCCCTCTCCACCCCCTTCAGTCCTCTCTCCTCGTCACACCCTCTGCCCACCCTCGTTCTCTTCTTCCCCCTGAAATTCCTCCTACCTGAGCAGAGGACGTTTTGTAACCCATGAGCCGAGGGCACAGGGTTTGCCCCGCACTGCACACCGCTGCCTTTAGCGCCGTCCTTGCTGTTTTCTGGCCTGAGCAGCACTTTGTGGGGTGCTGAGGTACAGCTCTGCAGACCTCATTTCTTCAGAGGAGGGCAGGACTGGGTGGTGTTGTAGGAAAGCACAGTGCTGGCCTGCCTGAAGCAAGCGGTGGGAGCTCTCACTTGCTGGTGTACAACTGGCACAGAAATCACACAGGGTCGATTACATTGAGTGACAAATGGAACCATCTAACATTTCTCTCCTATTCTCTGCGTTATTTTCCTCCTCTGCTGCTGTACACGAGGGCCAAGCAGCAGGCATTGCTTTAACCACGCAGGGACCCTCAGCTGCCATCGCAGCGGGGTTGGGGCAGCTCTCTGGTGCAGATCACATCTTTTCTGGGCTCTTGCATAAACATCTCGCGTGCCTTTTCTGTAGGCACCACTGCAGGTAATGCAATTGGGTACAAATCTGGGGAGCTCCATCACACAGAAGGTAAAAATTCATCTAAACACACTGTCGCATAAGTTAGTTCGTACCTTAGAGTCTCTGATATGGACTCCATGGCTAACAAGAACAAACAAATCACGTAAACAGAAGTTTGTCTTCCAGAAAAAGAGAAAAGCCTGGAGGACAAGCACTGACTTCTTATCAGGTTGCCAAACGGAGAACATAGAAGAGGAGAAGACACCAGGCTAAGGTCTGCTACGGGTCTGCTCATACAGGTTCCCTCTTTCGCACCCACACCAACGCATCCGAACCAGGTGAGAATGCCACATTCCCACCGGAGAGGAGGCTGACACTCACCCGAAGCCGCCGAGCTGCCCGTGGTGAGGCCGGACCGGGAGCCGGAGATGCCCGCACTCCGGGAGGGGAGGCTGAGGGCAGCTGGGCGTGGAGGAGGAGGAGAAGGAGGAGATCGGCCTCGCCCCCCCTTCTCTCTCGCCGGCTTTCCTTGCAGCATTTCCATGCTAGAGGTCTCCACCGAGCTGCGGAGAGAGGATCTGCCTGGCTGCGCCGGGCCCTCTTCCTTCCTTTGTGCATCCCCCGGCCCCGTGCAAGCCGAGCCCCCCCCGCCCCTCCGGCTACGTCCCCGTTTAATCCCCATCCCCTGGAGTCTCCCCCGGCCCCGACGGCAGCAGAAGCCTCCCTCGGAGAAGGCAGAGCCCGGCAGCGGGCAGGAGCCGGTTGCCACGTCGTACCACCCGCTCCCCGGCCTGCCCGGGGCACCGAGGCCGCATCCCTCCCTCCATCCCCGCTGCCGGCGGCGGTGGGGCCCCCTCGGCGCATGCTGCTCGCCTCCCCCGGCCGCTGCTGCTAAATGCTGAGCGCCGACAGGATGGAGGAGTTTCAGAGCGAGGAAGAGGAGCCCTGGTACGACCAGCAGGACCTGGAGCAGGGTAAGGATGGGGACACGGCCAGCTGGCAGGGATGGAAGCCCAGGGGAGAGGAAAAAAAACGAAACAAACAGCGGGAGGGGGTAAATCCCGAGTGAGGGGTGGGATACCTTATCTCAAGGCTTATGTTTGCTCGGCAAACCCAGCACTTCATCTTGCAGCTGCACCTCCATGGAAACGTCAGCTCTGCTGCTCCAAACAGCCGTCCTGAGCAGGGAAAGTTTGAGATGCAGGGAGCCCAGATCTGCCCTCAGCACCAGGCGGGTGTCCTTTGGTGGTACAGCAAGCTGGTTCCCCAGAAAACATGCTGGGGGCAGAACCCAACATGGATAGTTCTGACATTGCCTTCATCTCCAGCTGGCTGCAGGCAGTCATTGGGCACACTAGTTAGAAACAGATCCATAACAAATAAGGTACTGCTAAGATGTACGTGCTGGAAGTGTTGCCCAAAGCTCTGGCTGTCCGAGCTTAATCACAAAGAATGCTTCTCAGTCACCTTATTACTTCTGGAGGTTTCTCCAATCAGCTGTAAAAGTAGGAAAAATTGAGAAGGAGAGAAAGGAATGCCAAGGTTCAAACAGCAAAAATAGGTTTGCCAGAGAAAGATAAGCATTCACTGGTGTAATTTGTTTTGAAGTGACTGCCTGCATTTGCACTGGTTCTTTGTAATGTTGATCCTAAGCTGTACAGTTAGTAGCTGTGTATATTTGGGGCTTCTTTTTTCTGAATGCTTACCTTCATATTTTGAGTCAACGTGCAGTCAGCAAGTAGCTGAAAGAAGTCGTGTTTCAGAGCAGCTGCCCAAGAATGAACTGTACTGGTTTGTCAATGTATAGAGAACAGTTTTTGGTACCCAAATGCAGTCACCCCTCTGACGTGTTATCCTCTACGTGCGTTATGGTTCTACATCTGCTCCAAGCCAGCTGACTGCCAGCAGGAACATTGCAGCCCAGCTGCAGTGCCTCTGCCCACCATCACTCCAGTACATTATGTCATGATTTGAAGTTTGCACAGCTTCAGCTGCAGGGCAGAGGCCCAACAAGGAACGATAGCCAGCCCGGAGGGATTTTGCAGCTGGTTTTAGACCTCAATTTCTCAATTAACAGGAAGCATTAGTAGCTGGATACTAGGCCCTCTTCTTTTAAAAACAACACTCAGATTAAACCAGGGCGGAGGATGAAGATGGAGCTATCAGCTGGGTAAACAGTGCAGCCTTTGACTCCTCAGAAATTCACATTTCTAGGTGACGTCTTCCCATGGCTCAGCAGTGGCCTGGGCACTGCTCCAGGGCCAGGAGGCAGACTGAGGAGCAGCAGCACTACAAATGAGTAGTGGGAGTGTTGAGCAACACAAGACTCCGATTTTTAGCCTAACGCTGTCCCTGGTGTCAGGTTCATGAGTCAGCACTGGCTCCCAGCAGTAAGAACACCTTCTTGCTGCTGGCCAGGTTCCCTGCTCTGTCCCAGCCATGTACATGCAGAAAAGCTAACTCCGAATGATGGATTTATGCTGAGGATAGGCTCCACCTTTGAGCACACACAGGACTGGAGGAAAACAGACCCAAAACAAGGCCCAACTGTGGGGCTCACTGTCTCTGTAAGAATGGGGGCTGCGCAGGCTTGCACAAACTCGGAAGAGATGGAGAAGGCTTTAACTGAAATCAGCCAGCTGGAAAGGTCCTGCGGGGTAATCACAACCATAATTAATTTGCACAATGCATTATGAAGGACAGTGCCAGACTTGGTCCATGTCTGCCATAGCGGCATCCAGAGGTCTCTGGGGATGGTACAGCCCAGATGCTGTCAGTTTGGAAACTGGGAGTGGAAGCACAGTGCGAGACATCCAGTGCAGCATTACTGAGAGGAGGAGCATGCCAAGGGACATGCCAAAACCATGGCTGGCAGCAGCCAGGAAGGCAGATGACAAAAGCATAGGCTTGGAGACTGGTCCTTGGGAGCAAGGGTGGGAGAAATGAGCAGCAACGTGAGCTAGGGGAGAGAAGGTTCTGCTGTGCATCAGTTGGTTGCTGGCCTTATCGTCATCTCACAGCATCAAATATTTATTACATTTACATCCAAAACTGTTTGCTTAGCAATGGATGGCTTAACTAGGAGCTCCATGATGATTATGTTAATTAACCATTTTAGCACCATGGAGGAAACCATGCTTTCAGTTCCGTGCTGAGCACCTGTTACTTTCCTCCCCATCCTCCACAGAGCTTTGGCTTGCTGAATTAACTCAGGTTTCCCAAGAGAACAAACCCCAGTTTTTCTTTCCTTCCTGAAGGACCCACAGTGACTGACTGCATCCATCACATGCCTTGGAGGCAGCAGGACCCAGACCCCAGCCTCCCACCACATCCAAGTGGGACTGGTGCCTTCCAGAACCCTTGACCTGTTCCCTAACAATAATCCCACACTGTTCAAGGTGATGTACCAACCACCTTAGCAGGTAGAAACATAGGCTCACATCCTAGCCAAGAGACTTGATAATAAGGAAATAGTAGTGGTGTCCTCTGGGTTGTCTCATTCTTATGATTTAAAGAAAGCTGTAAAAATGGAGTTCTAATTGCTTACTAGCATGGCTCTGCTTACTGCTGGGCTTTCCAAGCAGGAATAGATATCAAGGACTGCTTTAATTCAGCCACAGCCTCATCTTACCCAGGCTGGGGGAGCAGTGCCTGTAAGTGTTGCAGCAGGATACAGCTGTGGCAAACCTTTCTCCGGCCACTGGGAGCTGTGATGTGGTTACAATTGCATCATACCCTGAGCACAGGGTGTATGTGCAACCAGACCCCGAGAGAATGAACAGAAGCTAAAATTAGATAATCTGAGCTGAGGACAAGTGAGGATGTCTTTCCAGCTCATCAGAAGCATTTGTGTTCAGAAGGCCATGTGCCAGCAGAAGCACATCTGGATCCACACAGAGCAGAACAGACCCAGCAGCTATCTGACAGCTCTCTGGCCTTGATCCCCTCCTTCCCACATCCACATCTTCCCAGCCTCCCTCCTCTCTGCCAGCACTCAGGTCTAAGCCAGAGAGCAGAGTGCAGCCCAACAGAAGGGCTCCCAGCACTCTCAGGAGCCTGAATACAGCCTCAGTGTGTCAGCCAGCAGGACAAGGAACCAGAACCATCCCATCACCACTGCAAGACCAACAGCCCTCTCCTCCTGGGCAGCCACAGAAACTTTTGGGCCAAACCATCTGCAATGCAGGCTAAGAACCTTATGGCTGTCACCTCTAAATGTCTCCAGATTTAAGTATCTTAATTCCTCCTCCTCCTGCCAAGCATCTGACTGCTTTGCTAAGAAGAAAAATGACAAGGCGCTGAGCTTGCACCACTCTCCTCACTCATCCACGTGAAGACCCAGGGTCAGCAGTACACTGGTGACCAGCTGCAACCATACCCATCAATTTTCTGCATCACTCAGCCTACACAGGGTGATCCATACAGCTGCAATTGCACTCTGCTTGCCCACACACTGGGGAGCAGGTAGCACCCCAAAATCTGTCCCTCATGTTGCCTTCCTGGCAGCCCAGCTCTGCAGGTGAGCCTTGCAGCCTGCTTGCCTTCCAGCAGCACAGCAGCTGCCCTACGTCCCCGCAGCAGGGCAGGACAGTGCTGCCTGCAGAGCTGAGCCACCCATTTAGCTGTGTGCTGCCACAGGTAGGTTGTGGAAGTGGAAAGTTTTCTGTGATTAACTGCTGAGCTGCTTGGAGATGATCAGAAGGACTAAAGCACAGGGAAATAAAGTGACATTTTGGTTAGTCTCCAAGGAGAGGAAGGGGTGAGAGCCTCCAATTCTGGGTAGAAAATATCCATATGCATTTTCCTAGAATGTAAATTGTCCTGCTATGTGAAGGAGGCAAGCAAACAGGGAGTAAGAATCCCACACAGTGACTCCCAGGACCTGCCTCCTGTCTGACACAGAAACGCCTTTCTATGTCTGCTGAACCTTGGGCACATACTTTCAGTTGTGGGAAGGAGCAGAACTGGAGGAACTGCTGCGTGTTCGCAGCCTCAGGGCTGTCCTGAGGACCTCCTGCCCACAGCAGCCCCAGCCGCTGCTTCCCTGTGGGCCAAGGAACCTTGAGGATGGCACCCATCCACGGTTCTATCTGCCATCGCTGTGAGCAGCTGTAGCAGTTGCGCAGAGCTTGGTTGCCCCCGAACTGCTCAGGACAGAGGAACACAGAACTGTGTTCCCTCCAGCAGGAGCAGCCGAGCCGGCCAGCAATAGCTGCGGGTGGGGTGCTGGTCCTCCCTGGTGCTGGGTCAGTTACAGCCTCCTGCCCCCAGAACCATCAGGGAGATTCCCACATGGCAGCAGTCCATGCATTTGTGTCTTTAGCTTTAAGAGTAAAAGCCTCTATTCACGGTTCCCCATATCCCAACCTAATTAATTAGCTAGAGCTTTGCTGCCTGGAGGAAGGGTGCCCACAGGAAAGTATTGGCTTCCTTTCTCTTTCCTCACTTCTCCTCATCTCCCTTGTATGTGTTTATTTAGGACTCTTTCTGATCTACATGCACAACCAGAGCCTCCACCAGTCACCGAGCTCTTAGAAACCATCTTAGCCTACAAGGCAAACACAGGCGTGGAGACTGTTAAGATAAGGGAACAGCAGGGAAAGACACAGATGCAGCCCAACCGTGGTCTAATTGCACACTCTGTGTTATCATGCTCTAATGGTGTAGCAAAACACAAGTCGATGGCTGTGGGCACAGGGGTGGGACTGCTGTGGATGAGTTTGTGTAGATGCATACAGCTTATAAGCAGGGACAGCCAACCTAGGGCTCAGGCATTAACACATCCCCCATGCATAGAGAGCCTCTCTGCAGCACAGTGTAGCACAGACAGCACATCCCTGAACCCCTGCCCTGCCCAGGGATGGGATTCACTCCCAGGGAGCAGGTGGGGTCACTGCTCTCATTGCCCACCGAGGTTTCCCAGTCCTTGGCAGTAGCACCTTTGCTCCAGGGACTGGAGCTGCAGAGGCAGCACAGACAGAGCCGCTCTTGTTGCTCTGTTTGCCTTGAGCCCCTGCAAACTGCATCTCTGCGGCCACAGGAGCTTTCACCTGCCAGGGCTGCTTGCAAAGCCAAAGGCAGCCCATAGGCTCAGAACAAACTACACAAGAAAAAAAAGAAGAAAAACAAAAGCAAGCAGGCAATCCAGCAAATTTCATTAGACTAACAGAACTGCCCATCTGCCCAGCGCCAGCTCAGCCCACCTGGAGCCACGCTTTGAATGGGCATGTTGACATGGCTTTTCCACACATGCCTGTAGGTTGTTTGCGAGGTGTGTGATGGCACTTGCTTCATCTGCACCTCAGTGCATTCCCTTGCACATGCTTGTAAGGGCTAAGCACTGATTCCCTCCATCACCTGTCATGGAGCAGCAGTAAGAGATACACAAAAGCTGATCTTCATTGTAACGTATCCAGACAGCACAATCCCTTGCAACTAAGGAGAAAAATAAATGAGCAGTAAGCACACCCTACCCTAGGGTAAACCAGCATGGCATCATTTATTTAGATTTTGAAAGGAATAATTGCACCTGCCCTTGACTCTAAGTACCCGTGTGTAATGGAGCAGACAGCAAATGCAATCAAATTAAACGTCAACAGCATTAAACATTAGTTCGTAACTCTCAACCTACCCCATCCATCAGCTCACAATCACCCCGCGCTTCCTCCAGAGTCCATGCACCAGGATTCTGCTCGCTGCTCCTCCCCAGTCCTCAGCAAGTGAATTTGCTGTTGGCAGCAGCAGGAGGAGCAGCCCTCACTGCAGGCTATTTAGGAAGGGACCACAAGTAATTCCTAAATAGACATTGAATCAAAGGACACATCCTGCATAAAGCCCTGCACAGGGTAAGCCCTATGACCTGTAACACCCCTTGCAAGCCTGCCTGGCTCACACAACTCCGGATCACCACCAGCTCTCCCCAGGGACAGAGAGGCATTTAAACCCCTGTAACTGTCTGCATCAGCCCTTCAGTCCCTGCTGAAAATCCCCAGACTTCAGCGTTTCCTGAGGACATGGACCAGGTTTGTCCCATCCTGACCACCAAGAACTCCGGGGAGAGCTGGGTTTCATATCAGAGAGAGGATGGGGGAAAGCCTGAAGCGGTGCTCTAGGTGGTGGCTTCCTCCAGAAAGCTGTATTTACAAAGACAGCGACACAGTTGTGCCAAGAGCTGCTGAAACATGCCCTGCCCAACACAAAGCTGCAGCCAAGAGTAGAGAAAAGCATCCTGCAGGGTGCCCAAGGAGTCGCAGGCCAGCACCAGGAACACAAGAACAGCTGCAGATTTCTGCGCCTTAACACAAGCTGCCCCAGCCAGGAGACATCCAGCCCCACAGCAGCACACATCTGCCTGCGCAAGGATTGCCGCAGGATGCTGCTGCAGGGGAACACCCTGTGCCTTGTTCCACAGCCTCTTTAAGAGAGTGACAACCTGCTGCAGAATCAGGGCTTTTGGGGGGCTGTTACCCAGTGATGCAGACCCAGCACAATTTCCTCTGGGTCACCTCTGCAGCTGCAAGACAGTTGCCTCCCAGGATGAAGGGAAAACACTGCAATGGCAGCAGCTCCCCTGTGCTAGGCACTGCCCAGATCCAACCCCAGCTCCCCTCCCACCCTCTGCTCTCTCCTCTTTATCTCCCTCCTTGCTTTGCCACAGAAGCTCAGAGGGAAGCACATCCCTCTCTCTCTAGAGGCAGATCTTTGTTTAGGGACACAGAGCGTCTCCTTGGCTGTATTCATTCTCAGGGTCATGGTCCCCACCTCCCAGAGAGAATTTGATCATCTCCCCTAATCCCCTCCACAAGTCTGGTGTCCCTAAGGGCACTGTTTGTAAGTTGAACGTTGGCTGTTTCATGGGTGCTGCCTTCAGCACCGCCACGCACCATGGCTTCATTTCTCCTTCTGCACAGAGCAGGGAGGGAGGCATCACACTAACTGCTGAATGAGCGCAGGCTGTACAGCACTGGCTGCCCACTCTGATGGTGGAAAAGCAAAGAGGAATACAAAAGCCTGCGGGGAACTTTGTAGAGAGAATCCCTGAACAGTCCTTACTCCGCTGGAACATCCCACTGATAAATTCACACCCAGCCCCAGGTTGCTGTGGTCTCTGTGGAGAGGAACTGTGGGCTACCCAAGCCTGCTTGAGCTAATCACAGCTTTTCTAATCAAGATGAATCTGCTCTAAAGATGACATTAAAACATGTCCCCTCCCTCCTACAGCCCAGGGAAAACAACAGGTGGGAAGGAATGGACTCAGCAGGTGTGGGGCAGACGGGATTAGGGGGATGCTTCAGCTGGCAGGCAGGGAGCGTGCGTGACGATGGCTGAGGCAGTTTAGTGACACTGAAAGGACCAATTCCCCCACGTCCTTCAAGTCTGGAATCTCTCAGGCCCTTAAGCTCACAATGGAAAGGAATCAATTTCCTCCTTGGAGCTCAGCCCCGTTCTTTCTTCTTTCCCACTTGTCCCCAAATGCTGCCCATTTCCCCCATTAAATTATTGCTGACAGAGTCCTTTAAATTACAATGTAGGATCTCACACTACATAATCCACTTAACTCAACTCCAGCTGATTAAATTGGATGCCATATGGTGAGAGAGCATTGGGGTAATCCGTGGGGACAGGGACACACTTGACTCATTACCTGAACCGCTCTGCTCCATGCCAGGCTCTCCTTGCTGCAGAGATCAGGCAGGACAGATGTGATTTGCAATGTCCCTCTCTCCAGCAAGGACATGGGCTCTGGCAAGGTGGCAGTGCCATTAAATGCCATCCCAAGCAGCTTAAAGGCACAAGTTCTCCTCCATCTTTGCTGGTGTCTGGCTGTTTCTCCAGCCCCTAGCTGGCACAGCAAACACTGCCCTAAGAGCACTTTGGAAACCACAGAAATTCAGTGCTCAACAAGAAGTCTGTCCTATAGCCCAGGAGGGCTAACAGCCCTCAGACCAGGTAGCTGCGTGAGAATGATGACTGATTAAAAAGACATTTCCTAGAGTAACACCCTGAATTAGGGCACTGCTGAGAGTCCCTTCCCATGGCAAAGGGGAGATCTGAGGACACACCACAGCTGCTGGCGAGATGGCCCCCAGCACCACTGGGGCCAAAGCAATTGTCACTCAAACTAATAACACAGCAGCACCTCCCACAGCATTATCCAACAGGAGGATCACATCCTAGCACTCCTCCCATGTAAGAGACTGTGTCCAAGCAGCCAGCATCAGCCTCATTTTACAACATGACTTCTAAAATGAGCAATTTTCCCAGGCACAGGATATACCCAACGGGTCCCAATTCCCCTCCTATTATCCTATTAATAAGTTATCACTGCTTCCCAATCAACTGCATATCCAAATTAACTGCAGGGAGAAACTAGAGCAGCTCTCAGCCCCAACAGAGCCTCTACAAAACACATTATAGCTGCAGTCTGGGGACCAGGGTAGCAATTGGCTGAGGAAATGCCAGGGCAGGAGCAGTAACACACGCCAGTGTCTGTTTTCCTACCTTCTTGCTTTGAAGGCTTAGAGTCAGGCTTATACTCTGCCACCAAACAAGCCAGACATTCCCCCTGAGAGCACCAAGGGAAATGAACATCCATACAATCACCTGAGGCTGGGCTTTATAAAAACAATCAATTGCTTTGAAAGCGAAGGGCTATGATCAGAGCCAGCTGTGCCACCACAGGCTCACAAACAGCATCACCTGAGGAGCTCAAGCTTTGGTCAATACAGGAGTCACAGAGTCCTGGGATGGAGTTTCTTTACCCAACACAGCAAACTCAGTAATTTAAGCAGCTCACAGTCAATGTCTGTTTTCCTTTCACTCCTCCTAACACCCAAAAATCTCAGCAGCCTCCTCAGAGCATTCAGAGGTGGCAGTGAGGGAATATACAGTGTTGGTCCTTGCCTCGGAGCTACCTGGAGGAGTGCAGCAAGGCTGCAGGGCTGCCAACCCCTGGGGCCATGCACAATTCTATTGCTCATGTCACTCTGTTAGTGGTGATGGATGGAGGCTGACAGGGAAGGCAGGGCAATCCCTTCATTAGAGATAATATCATTTACAGAGCATCCCCGAGGCTCTGCAGGGCTTCACCAACCCTTGCTCTCATCCTGGAGGATCCTGAGCCCCACTCAGTCCCACAGGAGATGGGGATGAAGATGAGGATGGGATGAGGGACTGATCTTCAGCCTCAGCCAAGCCTCGTGGGTCTGATCCTGGCTGCACAGTGCACGGTGCCATGCAGAAAGGTGATGTAGGATGTCCCAAGCTCCTGTAGCCTAGCAAGATGGAATAGGGCAGATTCTGAATGTCCTATAAACGTGTATCTGCATCAAAACCTGCTGCTAAAGCAGCCTTGTGCAAAGCAAGATGTGCTTGGAGCAGGAACCACAGCAACTTTGTCCCTTCTGCTTTTCAGACTTGCACTTGGCTGCTGAGCTGGGGAAGACACTGCTGGAGCGCAACAAGGAGCTGGAGGAGTCTCTGCAGCAGATGTATGCCACCAATGAGGAGCAAGTGCAGGAAATCGAGGTGGGGATACACGCTGGGTACAGGAGCAGCCAGGTCACTGCTGTCACCTCGGAGTGACACCGCCAGTCCCAGCAGCACAGATTGCAGGAAGGGATGTGCCATGGGGGATGGAAGCTGAAGTCCCTTCCATATGCGCCTTCAGCAGGGTGGATTAAGGTCTGGGTGAGGTACTCCCAGCCCCCGCTGACTGACCCTCTCTCCCCCTGCACAGATGAGCACCAGATCTTTGGCACCAGCGTTGGTTGCAGCTGGGGCACACGTGGCCCCTTCCTGCCCACCCACCCACCAACCTCTGTGCTCATTTCTCAGCACTCCGCTGCTGCTTTTCCTTGGTTCCAGGCGCTCTTAATCACGTTTGTTCTCAGCCAGCCCCTTGGCACCCCCTGAACACAGCCTCCTTTGTCCAAGGCACAAAACAGCTCTTTCTCAAAGAGCTGCAATCTGCAATGCTGTTTCATGCACCCTTTGGGGTCAGGGCATTACTGCCCACAGCGCCAAGCTGAGAGGCTTAAACTCACTGCGCAGGGCAGGTTTGCATCTATTGGAAGACTTCCAGAGATCTGCGAATTAAAAAAAGATTGGAAACCGCCGATTTACAAAGGCACGGGGCAGAGATGGGCAGGAACTCCCAGCACGTGGCACTGCAAGGCGGGGGGAGAAGGGCATTGTGTCTTCACAGCCCTGGATTTAGGGTCTGATCCCAGCCAATGTCCTTGTGCCAGGCTGTGCGGGGTGAAAGCTTTCGGACTGCTGCAGAAGCTGCAGGGAGGGGGCTGTGGCCGCAGCTCTCACATTTCACAGATTCAGATTTTCTGCAGCCTGAATTCCTACAGAAATGCAGCCTCTGCGATTGATCTGTCAGACGATGCAGTAACCACTGGGCCAAGCACACTCAGCTCCAGTGAAGGGTCACATTCTCAGGGATATCGATTTCCTTGGGGTATTGTGAATAAAAAAGAAGCCAAGTAGAGAGAGTGAGGTTAGTGCTCTTCACAGAGGATGGGGGTGGGGGGTGAGTCATGTTTTAGATGCACAATCATGTAAGCATGAATACCTCCACTGGAAGAGGCTTCACTCAGATGGAGGATAAACTGGCCACAAGTCACAATGAAGCTGAGGCTGTAGGAACTTCTGCCCATGAAACAACCTGGATTTGGGATGTGTTTTTTTTTTCTTTTTTTTTCTTGCAGTACCTGACCAAGCAGCTCGAGATGCTACGGCAGATGAACGAGCAGCACGCCAAAGTCTACGAGCAGCTAGACCTGACGGCACGGGACCTGGAGCTGGCAAATCAGAAGCTTGTGCTGGAAAGCAAGACATCTCAACAGAAGATACAATGGTATCCTCCTCTGGTTCCACACAGTGAGGCTGGGACCCCTATCCCACCTTCCCCTGCCCCAGAGCTCAGCATGCTCTCGCTGCTCCAACCATTCTCTTATCAGCCAGGTTTGGCAGCTGGGACCAGGCAGAGAGGGGCACGGAGCCCTTCCTGCATGGAGGATGAGCTTCCTTCAATAAGAGGCACGTGATGGTACAAGGGAGGTCCTGAGCACACAGTCCAGCAGCGCACTGGGCACGGATCCAGCATTTAGCTAGACTAGTTTGTCAATGATTTCTTCTCATACAATAGCCTCATGATCAAGGTCATCCTTGGAAACAGACTAAGCCATGTCCTTGTGCTACAGCATCTTCTGCAAACAGCTGTGCAGATGGGGAGTCTCAAAGCAGAGGGGGAGTTTTGGAGCAGCTTTAGGAACTGTGCTCACAGCCAGAATAAAACAAAATCTCTGCCCATTGTTAATTTCTACAAGAGAAACAAGAGGAAGAGTAAAGTGCTTGAGCCCTTGTAGTGGAGAGATATTCCAGGATAGCGCTCCTGTCCCAGAGCTGACTCAACCAACAGATCTGAGGACAGAGGGTCTCCTGTTGGTATATCCCTTGGCACTACTTTAGTCCTCCCTTCTCTACAACCCACCCCACCCAAAAGAGAGAGAAGCCTCTGCCATGACAGCAAGCACTGTCATGCTCTCAGGGCACCTCCATAGATTGGCTTTCTCTATGGAGGGGGGAAGGGAGGGGGAAACCCTCTCAAATATCTGTGCTCCCTGCTCTCTCCACAGCTTGACGGAAACGATCGAGGGGCTGCAGAACCAGGTGGAGGAGCTGCAGAAGCAGGTGGAGGAGATGCGGAGCTTGGAGCAGCTCCGCATCCGGCGGGAGAAGAGGGAGCGGCGCCGAACCATCCACACCTTCCCCTGCCTGAAGGAGCTGTGCTCCAGCCCCAGGTACGGAGCAGGGAGGGCACAGCCGTGCCTCCGGCGGCCCTACAGCCTTCTGCCCCTGTCCTCTGCCCATCTGCAGGAGGCAGAGGGTCAGCCTCTCTCTCTGGCAAAACCCAGGACAATTGCAGCAACTCCCATAGTCCCAGCAGCGCAAATCAAGGTATGCTGCATGCTGCACAAACACCTTCAGCACTGCTGCACACTTGAGCCTCCTTAAATCCCTGCCACTGTGCTAATTCGCTGACCTCTAAGGATGTTTCTTGCTCAGCTTTGTCCATAATAGAGGCTTCTTAAAATAGATAAGTAATCAATAAAGTTTTTTTACTGAAAGCATTCACTACAAGAGGATACAAACAGCAGCACTGGGGATGTTATGGGGGGGTATAACAACCCCCAGCAAAATCCACTTCATGTCCCAGCAGTTCTTCCCTCACATCCCCCCAGTGTCCCTCCACGCCTCGTGCCCACAGCATGTTGCCACTCTGCAGTCGGCTCTGAAGGTCACTTTGCCCTTCAGTAACTTGGAAATCTGTTCAATGCCCCCCGCCATGCCCCTCGGGGAAGCCATGGAGCTTTCCTTTTTCCAATCTGTTCTAACAAGACAGGATGCCACAGGCACTTCACTCAGGAGGAAAAAATGATTTCCCAATAGAAGGGGGAAGTGCGCTTTATTGCTTCCCAGGAAGGGAGCAATGAAGAAGAGGCAACTCATCACATCAGCACCTCTTTCTGCCTCCTCCTTGCTTTGTGAATCCTGGAGGATTTGGAACTGGCTGCCCAGGGAGATGGTGGAGTCACCGTCCCTGGGGGTGTTCAGACCTGTGGAGATGTGGTACTGAGGGATGTGGTCAGTGGGCGTGGTGGGATGGGCTGGGGTTGCGCTGGATGACCTTGAAGATCTTTTCCAACCTTAATGATTCTACGATTCTTTGATTTGCTCACACACTTTCTACTCTTCCAGGTACGAAGACGCATTCCAGGTCCACAGCTCCTCAACAGAGTTCAACCAGAAGCCGCTGGAGCGGGAGAACGAGCGCCTCCAAGCTATGGTGGAGTCCTTGAGGTCCCAGGTGAACCAGGAGAAGCAGCGGAAGGAACGGGTGGAGCGGGAGTACAGCTCCGTGATTCAGGAGTACTCAGACCTCGAGCAGCGCGTGTGTGAGATGGAGCACTGCAAGCTGCGCATCAAGGAGCTGGAGGCAGAGCTCCTGGAGCTGCAGCAGATGAAACAAGTCAAGAAGTATCTGCTCAGCAGGGAAGACAACCTGTCTGAGGCCCTCCTGGAGCCACTGAATAATGCCCCAGAAGCAGATTACATCGACCTCTCAGAAGAAGAGGGAGGGAAAAGTCACGGGCCCTCAATGACGCCTTCCCCAAACCACCCCGTCCGGAAGAGCTGCAGTGACACAGCTCTCAATGCCATCGTCACCAAGGACGCCGTGAGCCGGCACGAGGGCAACTACACACTCCATGCCAACAACGTGCGCAAACGGGGCATGTCCATCCTGAGAGAGGTGGACGAGCAGTATCACGCCCTGCTGGAGAAGTACGAGGAGCTCCTGAGTAAATGCCGGCAGCACAAGGACAGCGTGCGTCACGCAGGGGTGCAGACCTCCCGCCCCATCTCTCGTGACAGCTCCTTTAGAGACTTCCGGGGAGAAGGGTTTGAGTTGGAAGAGCGGAAATCCATGGAGAAGACCATCAGCAAACACGTGGAGGCCGTGGACAAGCGGCTGGAGCAGAGTCAGCCCGAGTACAAGGCTCTTTTTAAGGAGATCTTCTCCCGCATCCAGAAAACAAAAGCAGACATCAATGCCACAAAGGTGAAAAACAAGAGCAGCAAATGAGCCCTGCCCCTCTGCGATCCCTGCGTGCTATCCCAACAGCCAAGTCTTCTCTTCAGCTCCAGGAAACGTCACCAGCCCCACTGCTTTGAAGGTTTGAGAGGCCTCATGTTATGTTCTCGTATGGGAAGGGAGCATCCACGGTATAATCACAAGGAAATGTCACAGAGACTCAGTTCATGTTTTTAAGCTTGGGCTCTGGTGACTTGTTGGACAAATTGTACATTGTAGTTAGAGGATTTCAGAATCTGTATGATGGATCTCTGCATGAGCCAGACATCTCAACAACAACAGAAACCACACCACAAAGAACTGTTCACCTCCTCCACCCTTTTCAGCTTGTCTTACAGTCCAGTCCAGTTACCTGCAAGCACTGCAGCAGCTGGAGTGCGGCTTCACAGCAAAGCAGTGAAAGCCATCAGAATTTCAGGGGCTGCTCAGAACACCAGCCCAAGCCTTCACGTTGGTTTTATGGCTAAGAACCTATGCTTGTACCCAAGAGACCCACCCCCCACC